>JAOYSI010037260.1:0-19785 GCA_025775065.1 Hiodon alosoides
AATAGGCGGTTAAGATGTGTTTATAGTCCGTAAGTGCTTATTTTATATTAAATAACATTTTCTGTCCAGGTAATCTTATTACTTCGTATTCTATCCATAGTTGACAGCAGTATCAGTTTATGTATTTAAGCAAGGAGCGAGCTAGTAAAATTTTACTAAAACTTAATAGTGCACTAAAAGGTCGCTGTTTATTTTAGTTTGCTACGATACGATGTCAGATGCATGACCTAGATATGTAATTATTTTTTGTTGTTACAGATACTGTATAGCGTTAACAATGGCTACGAAAAGAGGATTACATGCAACTGACAAAACAGTAAGAAGATGGCTTTATTCTCTTGTGGTTATAAAATCTAACATGGCTGTAAAGAATGCTAAATGCTTGAGGGTCAAGGTGCATTATGATCAGAGACCATGTATGCTGTGTTTTGTACACAGGTTCTATCCTTGGTTAAATCAACTGACAGGATTCCTCTGAGAAGTCTCCAGAATGAACTGTTGACTGGGCAGTGTTCATTGTCAACGTTTGGGACCAAACCATTGACCAGTAGTGATACATTTTTGACTAAGGTACACTACACTGCATCTTGTATTTTTTTGTTCCTCTCTGTTTAATCAACTTTTCATCTATTCTCTCCCTGGCATGCTCTGTCATGAAGTAATTATAAAGTGGTGTATCAAGGATTTCTGTTTTTATTCTCAAAAAAGGGTGAAGTTGCTGACCGGAAATCTGAGCTTTTACCTAATCGCAACGCAGCATCTTTCCCAGCGGTCCCAAGCGGAGAGACGGAAAATTTCAACAAAAATGTTTTAGCTTTCGAGATGGTGAAACACGAGTGTCCTGCTGGAAAAGCAGTTCCAGATTCACCTTGTTCTGTACAATCAGAGATCCACACTCGACAGTCCAGCAGTAATGCTTCCAAGATGGAGGAAAATACCAGAGAGACTGGGGTGTGCAGTGATCCAGGTGAACGTCTTGACTACTTTATCGCTGGGAATTCATCTCCAGTCTCTGGTGAGACTAATGACCGAGTGGGCGACATAACGTTACAGTCCTTTGTTTGCGGCGGTGTCGAGATCGAAATAGTGGATTCTTCAATGCTTTCAGAAGAGACGGTCCTGCCCATGACTGACACAAGTCTTGATTATTTCAGTAGTGATGACAAAAGTCTAGACATCTTGGAGGAGTCGGTTCCACAGTCCAGCTGTGAACATGACGATCACATTTACTGTCGTTTGAACGACCCCTTGTGTTCCAGAACCCCACTTGATTCAAATGCTTCTGAGGTGACGGCATCTCAATGTGGGACTGATGTCTCCTGTCAGTGCCTCCCGGCGTTTGGTTTGGAGGATATTATCAATGCAGATCCCAGTCAAGAAGCCACCTCAGGATCATGTTCAACATTGCATGTTTTTGATGAGCGTCGCACACCTGTACAGTCTCTCAGTGCTAACGAAGATGAACCACAGTCAGAAGTCACTGCCAGCAACCCCGAAGTGTCCCTGGTACAAATCTCAATAGCTGCTTCGTCCAGCCAGTTGTTCAATGCTTCAAACTGGCAAGCGTCGGAGGATGTAGCTGGCCTTGCCACCTCAGCACGGAGTTCCACCCCTGTCAACGACGACGAATCCTCAAAGGACCTTCGTGCAGGTTTACAAAAGGTATCGCTAGACTCCAATGCAGTAGACGACAGTGCTTTAGGATTGAGTGAAAATACTCCTCCACCCCAGGCTCCTGAGTGCCCAGAGTTTGGAAGTCCCTCAGTTTTGTTGACGCCGCTCCCATGCTCCCAAGCGGAGGCTTGTGATGAACTTTTAAAGTCTGCACTAACCACCGAAGAGATGCGGGCCGCTATGGTGACAGAAAGTGTCAGACTGATGGACTTGATCAAGCATTCTGCCGTTTGTCAGGACGGGTCCACAGACTGCGCTGTGGAAGGTGGAAAGGCCTTTCCCAGAAACCATGGAGAGGCCACCCCTGAAAAACTTCACTGCCATAACGACAGCAGAGCGGACTGCTTGTGGACGGAGAACCTGGAGAGCCCCATGCCGCGGCCGCAGTTCAACTCCACGGCGTTGAGCTCGGTGTTGAGCGCGGCAGCGGCTAAACCCTGTACCACAGAGGCATGCCGAGTGCCTCCTGTCGAGCCCCTTCCTCTTGCTGGGGAGAGGGGGCCCCAGGACCCCACAGGCAGAGGGCATCTTCAACAGCAGCTGCGACAGATGGCGGAGTTTCTTATCCTGGCGTCGAGTGACATGGCGACCAGAGCTACCCTCGTCCCAGTGGAGCTTCACAGCGCATCAATGTCTACCAGTCCGGTAAAGAGTACTGAACGTAGCGTCAACACCTCTGGGGTCTTCGAGCGCAAGCGGGAGTTCTCTGTGGCCGATGCCAGCACCAGCACAGACTCTCTGCTCTGGAAGTGAGTATGCTTGTATTTGTGTGCGCATGCGCGCGTGTGCGTGCATGAGAGCGTGTGTGAATTCCCCCCCCCCCCCCTCTCTCTCTCTCTCTCTCTCTCAGCCTGGCCCCAGGTAGTCTGGACTTGGTCTCGAGACATGAACTGGAACAGCGACTAACCTCAACACTCATCGTAGTGGAATCCCTGTTCCAGCAGCTAGCCTCAGCCAGGGGACACAGCCAGAGCCATGTACCATCTGAGCTCAGAGATAAGCTTATCCAGACTGACCACACAGAGCTTAACCAGGTAGGAAGTACTATACATCCTCCAGGTCTCTGGCAAATGTTGAATTGTAATGATAGATTGTAAAATGGAGTAGGTTTTTTGATGGTGAATGCGCACATGTTGTCAGGTGGGGATCTACAAAGACCTGTATGTTAAGGCTCTGGAGAAAATCCGGACCATTGAGTTGGACCAGGAGAACCTGCAGACCCTGCTGAATAGCATGCAGCACATGCGTATCGTCATGGTGGGTTTGATTTGAAAAAGCTCACTAAATGTATTTTTCTATTCCAAAACTGGTTCTGACGTTGAACATGATCATTTTATAATTATTTTTTTAATTGATAGTCTGGAGTAAGTACAACAACTGAAGAAGCTCTGTCCAGTTTGAATGAAGTCGGACACGCTGTCAGAGATGATCAAAAGAGCATATCTGAACAGGTACGTCACCTGTCTGGGTATGAAATGCAATATTGTGATCATTTAAAATATGTGACATTATCAAATTACTTAACTGATTGGTACGTGCTTGGCTTGGCTGACTATTTTATTTATTTTTGCAGATGGGTCGGATGAAGGCCCTGTATGGGTTGTGCATGGAGACACTGAAGCGGATGGGTGAGAAGACCCAAGAGTGCCTGGAAGAAAGAAACCGAATGAGACAACTGATGGAGGAAGCGCTCAGAGAAAAGGAGGCTGTATGTGTTTATTAAATATAGCCTCTGACATCTACCCCAAGGGAGGAAAAACATACCTAATGTTTTCTGGTAGTGTCTAGTTAGCCTGGTATCGGGATGGTTTGAATCTTAATTGAAGCATTATTAAGCATTTGATTATCATTGATTTTAAAGGACAGTCCACGTTTACCGCAGAGCGCGTCTCTTCCCGTTTCCAGGCCCTAAGTGTGACAGAGCAGCTCAGGGTCCTTTCTGCCTCCCGGATTGCAGAGCTGGAGCAGAGTTTAGGCTCCTATCAGGACCTCAAGCTGGCTCTCACAAAGACCAACCTGGAGCAGGCTGAATTAAATAAGGATTACGTCGAATCCCTTCAGGCTGCAAACAAGCTCCTGACAACCAGTCTGTGTGAGCAATCCAGTTTGTATGAAGAGGTTGGTTTATATACTAGTTTTGTTCCTCTTGTATATAAAGATTGCTTTTTACTCATTTGGAAATCAATGGATTTTACACCTTGGTCCCATAACCGGTTACGTGGTCACTTATATATATCGTCTAAATTTATCAATGTCATTTTTGTTTTGCCCTTCCAGCTAAGTAAAGCTAGATTCCTCCTTCAGAAGACCAACCCCCTTCTGTTAGAAATGCACGAGAAGGCAGCAGCTGCACTCAGTGAGAGTAACCAGCGGGGGCAGGAGAGAGACCGGGCAGTAGAGGAGAAAGTCCAGGTGAGGGGATGTCTGTGTGGCCCCGCCCCGTGACTTCACCATCGTTTTCATTTGAAAAACAAGATGGACAATTTCTGACGTCTTTGTGAAATTTGCAGATCCAGGAAGAACTGTCGCAGGCGTTGTCAAGCCTCCAAGATGCCAGCCAGCAGATTGGAGACCTCAATACCCAGAAGATGATCATGAATTCTGGTACGGCTGTCACTGGTGGTGGGGCGAAGGGCTGCTGCACGTCTCTTTGGAGAACTTTCTATAACAAAGATCAGCACTTGCTGAGAAGCGGTGCTGTTCCAAAGAGGCGTTAATCGGTGCCGTGACCTGCGCTCTGCCGCCTCCCGTACGGTGCCTTGCCTCGCATTCTGCCATCTCCGGCACCATGACCCGTGTTCTTCCGTCTTCAGAAATGGCTGTCCTGAGGCAGCGACTCAGCGAGGCGGAGGAGGAGCGCGGCGGCCTTCAGATGAAGAATACGCAAATGTCTGCCATGCTGTCGTCCACCCAGGCGTCTTACTCCTTCTTGCAGCATGCCCTTGCTGATGAGTCCCATAAGTGAGTCTGATCACTTTCGTCTTTCGCCTGATCGGTGATCAATAGTAGTGTGTTTTTACTGACATAAGGCCGTTTGCTTACTCTGCACTTCCAGGTTTCTGATAGTGTGTGTGTGTGTGTGTACGTACGTATGTTGTTCGCAGGTTACAGCAGTCGGTGGAGGAATCCAAACAGGCATCTGAAAGAGCCGATTGGTCAGTTCTGTTTGGGGCACTTCCATCAGTAACTATAACATCAGGGGTGCACAATACCTTTTGTTTTTTCTTCATTCAGGTTTAGGAGATCCGCCTAACTTTGGTCTCTTCCCGTAAAATTGTAAACTGGACTAATTGACCAATATGTCAAAGTACAGCCATGTTTAGTTTGGTAGCTACATCGTTGCTACTCGATCAATAATGACTCTCCTCAATACGAACTGTACCCTGCTCTTCTGGCCACTTTCCGCGCAGCCTGGCAGGAGCGTTGGTAGAGTCTGGTCGGCAGTTGGAGGAACTGGGCCAGGCGCTGTCGGAGCGGGACCAGCGGCTGAGGGAGCTGGAGGGACAAGCCCAGGAATACGGCCGGCAGCTGCAGCGCCTGCCAGAGCTCCAGGCACAGCTTAGCGCCGTGATGGAGATGAACGAGGTGAGACCACTCCCACTCCCTCTCATTGAGCATTGAGCAGTTCGGTTATTTTTCAGACCCCTGGTTTAGTGCGGTGTTGGTTGGTCTGCCTGTCGTTCAATGTTGTCCTCCTGTCTGGCAGTTCCTTCAGGCGGAAAACGAGCTGTCCCGGGAGCAGGTGGCCGAGAGTGAGGGGCTGCTGAGGTCTCACCTCCAGGGGCTGCGGGAGAGGAACCTGGAGTGTGAGGACCTAAAGCAGGCCTTGTCCATGCTCCGGTGAGTTACGAGACCCATGATTGCCACCGGCGCGGCCGGCGGGGGAGTCCTGCCAAGTGACCTGGAGTGAATGTGTCTCCTCCAGGGAAGAGCAGGAGTCCCTGCAGGAGGAGCTGGACAGCACCCGGGAGAAGGCGCGCAGCATGCTGCTGGATATGGGGGAGCAGCTGGGCCTGGCCTCCACTGACGTCACCCTGGTGCTCCACAGAGTGCGGGGCCTGGCCACGTCGCTGCAGACCACTGTCGCCACACAGGTAGGGCTTTTTAAAGGTCTGGACCAAATGGCTAATCATTCACAGGTTTTCACTCATGGTCTAATATCTGCAGGTACACTGCAGATTGGTGTCTGATTAACTTTTGCTTTTGGTGCTCAGAGGCATGTTTGTGTTTGTGTGTAGAAGCCAGACGGCTCCAGTAAATCTGCGGTCCCCCTACGGCCTCCCCAAACTCCTCGTTCTGCAGCTGGGTCGTTCCTGGACACCGTGATGATCGCGATCGCCGTTGACGAAGAACAGAGAACCGACGAAGAACAGAGCACCGACGCAGGTAGAGGTCTGAAATAATTGGTGTAACGGGGATCTGCGTGCGTGTAGATTCGGCGGTGCGCTGACTTCGGGGTTTCGCAGCAGATTGGCTGAAGCTCTGAATATGATATGAATAAATGGCGACTTAAGCCTAGAAAAAGGACTTACACCTGTTTTCCTTCTGCAGCTGTGGCGGAGAGCCAGGAAGAAGCCTTGGGCAGCGGAAACAGTGCTTTCACCCGTGTGGCTCCCACCACTCCAAAGAAAGAACCAGGTTGTTTTACGATTGGTTAGGAGCCCATTCGGTTTTTAAAGCGCAATGAAATGCTTTGGTGGTTTTACATTACTACAGATTTGTTTTGTACAACATTTAATAATTTTATGTGTTACAGGACGTGTCTGACTTTATTATTTAGTAACGTGACGTAATACTTGCTGTAGGTATAGTCGATCTCTAATGGGCTTTGGTGTGCCTTCTCCCCCCTCAGAAGAAGAGAGCAAGGTGTTGGAGCTGCTGTCTGAGCTGACGGAGGCCGTATCAGACCTGGCCTCCACCATAGTGAGGGTGCGGGATTTCAAGGAGGCCCAGCAGGCAGAGCTGCAGCAGACTGTGTAAGGCAAGAGGGAGGTGGGAAGGAGGTGTCTGCATGTGGTGGGCAGAGCTGCAGCAGGTTGTGTAAGGCCTGAGGAGGTGTTTGTGTCTGCTGGGCAGAGCTGCAGCAGGTTGTGTAAGGCCTGAGGAGGGTGGGAAGTCTGTGTCTGTGTGCTGGTCATGTTGGCTGACCTGACTGGTCGTCAAGCAAGAGGTCATGGTAATTATAGCTTCTGTGAGTTTATAGTGCAATTAAGTTTGAGAGTACTAATTTACTAGATGTGAAATGAATTGACTTTTCACTGTTGCCCCATGGCATTCCAGTGCCGGCCTGCAGGGGGAGCTGCATGAGGTTTCTTATAGGCACAGATCTGAGGTTGCTGACCTCAAGGAACGGGTTAGACGGCTCCAGATCCAGGCAGACAAGGACAAGGTGACGCTGCAGCAAAAGGCAGAGGTGAGCTGATGGGGGACTGAGGAGGCATGCTGGAACTGGCCGGGTTACTGTGCTGGTCACAATGTTCTGGCAAAGCCTGAAGTGTGTGCAGGTATTGCATCACATTCACAACGTGTTGGGTGTGCAGGAATTAATTTCCTTTTACATGCAACCGTGCAGAAAAAGCAGCTAAATGTGTCGGTCAATGGGACAAGTCATATTCAGTGAAATGCTTTTGAAGAACCATAGGAAAAATGTCAACGTTATGAGAAAACATTCTCTCTGTTCTGAGCCACATTGCTTGCTAGTGAATTGCTTCAGCGTCTCCTTGTGTTTTGCCTCTGCTTTTCCAGGTGGAGAAGTCATTGAAGCAGCTATGCGATGAGATGACCGAAAGCAGAGAACTCCTTCAGCGGCAGAGATCTGAAAACAATGTAATTTCCTCCTCCTTCCAAGCATGTTTAACACCGATTGGAAACTTTAACGTGTGCCTTGTACGATTTCTAATGAATAATGGTTTGAGTAGAAAACTGGTGCGTTCGCTCCTGCAGGAGCTCCGCAGGGAGGTGATGGAGCTGCGGCAGTCCCTACAGCAGGCCCAGCTGGAGGCCCAGACCCTGAGGGAGGAGCTGTCTCGTGCCGGAGGCCAGCCTGTGCACAGCCTGCAGGCCCTCGATGACAAGATCCTGCTGCGTAAAGAGGTGGGGCTTCAACGGCCACTGCATGGGAGAAAATGTTTTGGAATCTGTCCTCCTTAACCGCCCCCCCCTTGTTTGACATTTCAAAGAGCAATTCTGAAGTTTCGGTTTGTGTCTCGTTTGAACACCTGCTCGTTGTGTTTACCTTTAATCCTAGGTGAATAAACTAAAGAAGAATCTCGCCGAGGTTGAGAGCTGTCGAAGCAAACTTCTGGACAGAGCCAAAAGACATGTAAGTCTTCGCCAATCCGCAGAGATGTGTTGACATGCTACCCCCCTGGATGGGTAGAGCCAGCTGGTGTACTGCCCTTGGTGATCTGGGAGGTGTATTTTATTTCTTTTTCTTTTTTTAATCCAGCAATTGGTCCATGAAGATAACCAGAGGAAGCTGGAGAAGGAGCTTCGTCTCCTGGATGAGATGATCGAGACCGTGAGGAAGGTACGAGTTGCGTGAAGCGCTGACGGCGTCGTTATAAACTCTCTTGGAATCGCATGCAAATCGCTGGCCTTTGTCTTTCCAGACCCTGTCCTCCATCCCTGCAGTGGTGAGCAGTTGTGAGGAGCTCCAGAAACTTGTGGCCTATATTGGATGATGCATGTGTGTTTTTGAATGTTTCTTTCGGAGGGGTTTTCCAAGTATGAATAATAAATAAAATGTCTTAAGTGTCCTTTGCACATTGATTTAGTCAGTTCATCCAATGTATAGCTTTATTAATATGTTTGAACTATACTGCCATTCATTCAAAATGATAAATATCGTAAATGATTTGTTTTCAGTTGCGGACTGCAGTTACATTTGATGTAGTACAATTCTGAAACACATGCATATTTAAAGGAGGTAGGTGGGGATATTCCCCTCTGGTATTACACACAACTAGTTTGGAGTAGAAAATACATTGCTAGTCTTAAAATAAGTTGCATGGGAGAGAATAAGTTGTAAAAAGTAAATGCACTATTCTGATTTTGTAGGCTCAAATGAGATTGTCATCTGTGCCGTTTGACCGTTCTTCCCAGTAGGTGGCGCTCGTGTATTCATCGAAACAAAACTGACCAATTCGTATTTGTAGATAAATATCCATGCCTGTTCCCTCAGACTCGTCTATACTTTTGTATTATGTATTGTATAATGGCAATCAGAATTTTATAAGAATTCCTTACTTTGAATCAGGGGCATAATTTATTACTGCCAGAGTTGAGATGCTCTGGTTCTTTTAATAGAGTGGTGGTCAACATTTAATATATTATTTAATAGACATAAAGAACCACGGTTATTTACGTGATTTTTTTGTTTGTTTTTACTAGGCGGAGTTTAACGGATTTGTTTGTTTTGTAATTTGCTTTGTAATTTCCCCAGAAGTTACCCACAGGCTAATATAATTGTATTTATTTTTTGCTTTTGCTGAATGTTGAATGAACCCTTTTTAAATTTTCGTGTCTTCTGACCGGACTAGGGTCAAGCTAATAGTATCGGCATTTATCAGTAGTTGAATGGCGGAAGATAAGGACATCGAGGTTGTTGTAAACAATGCTTTGAGTACTAACGTTAAGTTTGTGCTCGTACATAAACTGCCTTCACAAGGCTTACTGTGTCGTGTGTAATGTGAGTGTTTTCGTGGATTTTAATGTCTTAAATGGCTTATGAACATGAATTGCCTTTCTTAATTGAAATGCGCTGATGTCATTCCAAAGCTCTTATTTGACCTTTAGTGCAGTTCTGCCTGTTAATTTTAAAATGTGATTCACACGGCAATATACTGCAACTTAGCGGGCCGTAAATTTACCGGGGCCCGAATTCAAATTCAAATCATGGAGGCTATACAACTTCTCTGCTGTAATTCGTCAACATGAAGCATTCAGTTATGTTGTGTACATTATACATTGTTTTTTTAAAAGAATGACTGTCTTGATGGGATGCGGAAAAAGACGGACCGGCCCGGTACGGTGCTTAATGAATTAAATTGCTTTAAAAAACAGCATAGAGAGTTGCACACAAGTGAGGAGAATATTTTTACCAATCAGAACCGATTAATAACGCGCTGTCATTAACCCGTTCCGGCCCAGAAACCTCTTTTTATCACCAAAAAGTTTCGGAACACTGTGTTCCTAAGGTGCAAAGACGACGAAAATTATAAACACAATGCAAGTAAGTGATGACATAATAACACCATTGAGAAACCCCACCGAACCGACCCTTAACGGCCCATTCCGTGCATAAACAGCTGTGGAGACAAAACCGCCCGGAACACGGTGTTTCGATGCTGCACAGAGTATGAAAATGATACACACAATACAACTAAGTGAGGATACCATAGCACCACTGAAAAAAAGAAACAACGAACCGACCTCTCATTTCCCATTCCGTGCCAAAATTAGTTGCTTTGTGGGTATAGTTTCGTCGTCTTTGCACCTCGGAACCCAGTGTTCCGGGAGCTTTTTGGTGATAAAAATAGGTTTCTGGGCCGGAACGGGTAAATGACAGCGCGTTATTAATCGGTTCTGATCGGTAAAATATTCTCCTCACGAGTGTGCAACTTTCCACGCTGTTTTTATAATTTCATTCTTAGTTTTGATTGTTATTTCTGCTGCGCTAACCTTAAAATGATTTTTGGTGTTTTTTTCGTTGAACTTCCTCGTGTTTTTAATAGTTTCTATATTACCCAATAATCTAAGCAATACGCTCTACAACATTTATAATCCTTTCCATATCGTGTTTTTAAAGATCTGTCGGCAGAACGTGTGGTGTGGGTTGTATTTTCGCCCGATGTGCGAACGCTCAGTTGACTGAGAATAAGTGGATACAGCGAACCTGCATGGGGGAACGTGTCGGGTTCCAAGTCAATTCAGTTTCTCAATGGGTTTCCTCTGGAGGCAGATTACCGGCGGTTTTTCTTTTCTCTCTTTAAGTGATATGCCAGTGTCTGCACCCTGATGCGAGACCGAAAATTCAATGGCTCCAGACACACTTCAAGTAAAACTGGGCAGGGAGAATAATAATAAAAAAAAAAAAACAGGAGATAAGCATCTATGTTAGTGAAAGAGAAAAAAAGGACTTACTTGTTAGGTAATATTTCTGAAAAATGGCATTCAGATATATATATATATATATATATATATATATATATATATTTTATATATTCTGAGTAATTGAAGTTAGTTTGATACAATTAGTAAGTTAAGTTCTTTCCTCAAGCGGTGGAGAGAAGGAAGGCAATCACTTCCCTTGATAGGTTCACACCTGCTAATTTGTTTATTTTCTTTGCTAGTGATGTATGTGATGTAAGTATGTGTGGTTGAGTGTTTTTTTTTTGTTTTTTTTTGGGTGTATGATTTGTGAAATATAAGTAAATACATGGATGTGTCTGAAATGTAATTGTCTATTTTTACTTCTTGGTTAGAATTATTTTGTTCTTTTCAGTGCACATTGGGGAACCTGTATACTCACGGAATTGCAAAAATAACAAAATCAAATAGAAACCATTTTTAATTGATAATAATGGTTAAAATAAAAATAAAAACCACACACACACACACTCAAGGAATAATAACGTCAGTTTTTTCTTTAAAGAGTGCCGAAGTTAAGTCATTTCACAGTACTATTTTTCCTGAGGGTTTGTATTGCTCTATACAATGACATTCTAATATAAAATTATGCTCCATTATCAGTTATATACAATGCACAAAAATATGATGTTTCGAATCCGATTTGCCAGTTATGAAACTGTTCAAGAATTCACATCACAGAGGAATCATTCCAGATTTTTTTTTTGTTTTTACGTTTCCCTGACCATTAATATCATTTCTGAAAGGCTTCCTTATGTCTGATCTCATGTTTAAGCATAGGTGAAGGCAAGCCTCTAATTTCTTATTTTTTATGGAAGAGAAAATGAGAAAATAACCCAACACTAATTTCTCTTCCCTGGACTGGTCTTTTAAAGTTTAAATGTCAATCAAACGTATGCCGTTCAGGGGTTAATTATGATGAGGATGATGATTATGATATTTCTGAGTAATTCTGCTCTTTCTTTGTGCTGGCTTGATAATCTCAAAGATCAAAGGCAACAAAGTAGAAGAATTTTGTCACTGGTCAACACCTTTATAAAACACAGTGAATTAAACCTTTCAAATAATTTATATGACTAGAGAGAAATTGGTCCAGATTTGTATATACAAAAGGAGAGGAAGAATAAAGAACAATACATTTAAAATAAATGTCCCAGGTAAAAAATAAAATAAAATAAAAATAAAAAAGTCCCCTCCAAAAGCGTACAAACGCACATAACAAACTTATGCATCACTATCTGAGTTGAATTGATTATATTGACATTTCCTTAACAAATAACCATACCTAAACCTAAACTCCAATTTACAATTGGACACTTTATGAGACCATCACACAACCTCAGAGGCCACATCGTTGTGAAACTGCTAATGTAAGCTCCATAATACGTTCGATCAGTTTGGCAGTTACACAGCAAACAAAATCAAGCTGTACATTTTGATGTCTTAAATAACTCTATGCCAATTCATGCCATCCCCATTATAAAATGTACTTTCAGTGTTACATTACTTGTACTGGCTATCAAATGTATGTGAAAAAAATATTGTTGGATAAAATATATTAGATAGCAGACACAAACCTGTCCATGTTACCTGTGTATGTTGGATGCCTCAGATATGCACTGGTGCCAGTTATAGGGCCACTACTGTTATACTGAGATAAGGAGGCTAACTGTCCAGGGGACATTCTCCCGTATGGGTCCATAGAGTCATTCGCAACCGCGGAATTGCTGGGAATGCCTATCCGATTGGACGTCCCGTAGATCGGACCGTTCCCCTGAGGATAGGCACTCTGCACCGGCAGGTGTCCGTTGGGGACGGAGTAAGGAAATGCCATGTGGTTGGAGGACCGTGAGAGCATGGCCCCGCTGCAGGACTGGGCCTGGAAGGCACCGCTTCCCAGGCTGCAGGAGCTGGCCACTGATCCCAGGTCAGGGCTGAAGCTGCGACCAGGCGGCTGGACGATTTCGGGCCCTGAGCCCAGGCCGTTTTGGTGCCCGATGATGGTGTTGATGCTGAAGACGCGCGACTGGCCAGGGCCGAAGTTGGGCGAGGACGAGGGGTAGTAGGTGGACGCCATCTGCTGGCTGTACGGAGGGTTGACGCCCATGTTGGGGTACATGGGCCCGGCGTAGGCGGAACGGGGGAGCTGCATGGGCGCGAACATGGATGGCTCGTGGACGTACGGCGAGTAGGTGGTGAAGTCGCACCGCTTGAACCTCTTCCTCCTCCTGAGGAAGCTTCCGCTCTCGAACATGTCCTCTGCGTTGGGGTCCAGCGCCCAGTAGTTGCCCTTGCCGGGCCTCCCGGGCTCGCGGGGGATCTTGATGAAGCAGTCGTTCAGCGTAAGGTTGTGGCGGATTGAGTTTTGCCACTTCTTGGAGTTGTCCCGGTAGAAAGGGAACCTCTCGGTGATGAATTTGTAAATGCCTCCCAGGGTGAGCTTGCGGTCCGTGGCATTGGCGATGGCCATGGAGATGAGAGCGATGTAACTGTACGGAGGCTTCCCCCGCTGCAACGGCCTCTTCCTCCGGCGACCCCTGGGGGTCTCCTCCCCGGGAGCGTTGCTGGCCGACAGAGAAACTTCCAACTGCGGATCTTTCTCCACTTTCACCACTGGCATCGTTGTGGCGTCGCACTTCTTCGCAGGATTGTGCAAAAATAAAACGTGAACGGAACCGCGGTTGTATGTCTGCTGCAACTCAGCGGATTTCATGCAAGTTGCAAAGGCACCCCTGGTAAACTAAAATTGAACTTCTACTGAAGCATTTTATGTCTCATGGCTGGGGACCATCTTAATGAATTATACATTACTCTGAAAATCCACTGGAAAGGTCCACAGTTAGATACCAGTATGGAACATATTCCTAAGAGCATCGCAGTACCGTCCAGATGTTCAGGTCACGATTTTGCATGGAAAATAAAACAAATGACGTATCTGTTTTTGCTCAAGGTTTTGTCTACAGAGACCTATCCTGTCAGGTGAGAATCAGCACAGTAGTGAGCCTCAGAATGTGTTACCTGAGATCTATACTACCTATGGAGAAAACAGCCACACCCTCCAAAACATATCACGCATTTAAAGAGACAGACATTGAAAACATTGAGCTGATAGTCACTCACTTTTTTTTTTTAGTACGTGCCAGTTGCAGGTGATCTTCTTTGAGTAACATTTAAAAAAAATTATCCTCCCAGTAAAAGTTTTAAAAAATAAAAATAGGAACAGATAAACTATTTTTCAACTAGGAAAGTATTGTAAGACATAGTGTAAGATATGATTGAGTCTATGTTACTCGCACCATGTTAGCCTTTGATAAGGAAATAATGGAAGTAAGAACATTTTGAAAAGAAGAGAAGGTAAGCTTTTTTTTTAAAATCACATAAAAAATAGTTTTATTATGGCCAGGTTTGTAAAACAAACTGCAGTAAGTGGGAAATATACTCGTCTCTTTCTAAATTATTTTAGTGCTTTACATGTCAATATCAAAATCTAAATTAAAGTCAATAACTGAACACCCTTTTTTAGTGGTAATGTAAGCCAAACGTGGGTTTTCTAGGTGTCTCTGTTTGTTTTGTTTCAGTGGTTGGAAACCCCAGCTGTGTTCAGAGATGTAAATCTCGTCCAGAGTAGCTTTAATCTGTGTTAGCAGCATGCAAATCAAAGCCATCGCCACTCACCATCTACCCTGGCAGTGCTGGACATGACCCATGTGTAAAGAAAAGCCCTCCAGGGCACGTACATAGCGAAGTGAAAGCAAACATTATGGAAGCAAACATTATAACAGATCCAACTCACCACCCATAGCGGTACTGTGATTGAATTTGTACATTTTATTGTGGTTCCTTTTTGTCAACTGACAGTGCACACAGACACATGCACAGCGCTGACGCTATGCACTCTGCGGTCTGTTTGTTGGGCCAGTGACAGTGTGTGGACACCAGGGTCACACATCGCCCGGTTCACGTTCCGCTGAGGCACTTTTTTTTTTTTCAACTCAGGGGATCAACCAGGAGGCGGCTGAATTGTTGAAACGGGCCAAGTCGGAGAGGAATGAGGAGACAGGAAGAGGCCTGCCGCCGTTTGTCCCAGGCCCCTGGAAAAACAGTGAGCTGTTGAGCAAACAGGATGGAAAACACAAAAAAATTTACGCTGAGTGTCTTGAGTTAGCCGGCCGTCTGGCAGGAGGGTTTAGCAAGACAACAGCTTGTTGAAAAGCCGAAGCGAGGGTTGGGCTACTCTCCGGGTTCTTTAGATGGGGCCTACACAACGGGGCCTTTGCTGAGATAGACGTGCCACTGCTCCAGAGAGACCCTAGAGACCAGGCATACCTGTCAGCAGGGTGGAAATCCCTCTGCTTGTGGCAGCCGTCTAGACTCCGGAGCACTTTAAGACGTCAGTTTGATGGCTCGGTCCCGTGATGAGGTTCGGGTTTAAGAGAGATGGAGGGGCGCACTCAGGTCCAAAAGAAACTTAGTAACCACAACTGGACAAATACAACTGACTCTTTTGTAATGGCCCACTTTATCTAACACCTTCCGAAAGCAACGTGTTAACACCCAATATTAATCTGTATAGTGTGGGATAGGCGCTTTCAATAATTGAAAGAAAGTAGAAAGAAGTGAACAAATCTCTATGTATGTTCCCCCCAGAAGCGAAACCAAATGCGTCCACCCAACTAATGCAATTTCTCTAATAGTTTACATTACTCTACATAAAGCTTTTTGAGGAGGGTCCTCATGTCAAACGTTAGAGCAAATAAAAGAAATGATAGACTAGCTAGTTAGAAATGGCAAGTTAGCTAGTTACAGTTACATTTGTTAATTTAGAAAAATAAGAATTGTAAAAACAAAACCTAAACATTAGAGATGTTAGTTCTATTTTGTTGGTTCTGGGATGTTCAGTTGTAGTTTAGCTTTTCGGTGGATTATTAATTGTTTTGTTTCCACCAGTGGAGTACAGTGGGTGGGAGACGTCTTGTCTACAGACTTTGTTGCAGAAAAGAGAACCAGGAGCCGAAAAACTGAGGATAAAGCGACACATCAGCCAAACCAATGACTCCCGGAAAGGGAGGTACACCAGCTGCTCAAGTGAGTGGGCTGAGCACAGTCTGGCTGCAGGTTGAGTGCTCTTTTGCCTTGCAGGCAGTAATGAGAACTGCCAGCAGCACGACTGATGAGACCATGATGAAGGCCTGGACAACCACCCTTTGGGGAGCCAGCCCATCTCCATGTCTTTTGTTTTTGCGTTGTATCTGTTATTCCTTACCCGTGTCTACGGTCTGTAGAATATTCTATTTGGCCAAGGCACCGGCATACATTTCTGTATGTGCGTTTTTTAGGTCTACCAAAGTCCTATTTTTTCTTTATTTTATTTATTATTCTTCGCTTCTTCTCTGCCTGCAGGCAGCGTTTATAGTGAATTTTTGCAGCTTGGGAGGATCCCAACCGTGGGGAGGTGGTCTACTTACCCCCGTGACACATGTCAATGTCTATTTTTATAAAAAATCCCTTGTAAGTCTCAGGGAAACAACGTACATATGATGGATCATAACAGTCTTGTGTATACTGACATTTTTCCATAAATTACATGTTTATACAGTTAAGTTTCAGCCTCCATGAATCAAAAGCTGTGTCTCGCTGGGGATCTGAACCACTAACCTCCTGGTTAACTTCCCTTATTTAAAAAAGAGCCAGGAAACCCTTTCTGCAGTTAGCCTTGTGTGCAGGTGAAAAAAGGCACAGAAAGGCACAGTGCCATGCTCTATGTAAAACAGGTGTTTGTGTTCACAGGGCATGCAAAGACCCACAGGCGGCCCTGGGGATTGCAACATGCAAATTTACATTTACATTTTATTCGTTTAGCAGATGCTCTTATTCCAAGCGACTTACAGTAAGTGCATACAATTAAGAAGGCAACACAAGTACAATCAGGGATTCCAGATCATCAGGAGTTGCATTGAAGGAGTACAAAAGTCTGCAACATAGAAAATACAGGGGCATCCCAATGTGCTGAGGTTCCAGTAATAATTTAGAATTTAAACAAGGTGGAAAGGTATGATCGAAACTGATGTGCTTTAAGTTGAGAATGGAAGACAAAAAGTGATTCCGCAGTTCTGACCGAGTCTGGGAGATCATTCGACCATTGAGGAACCAGGCCAGAATTCGGTGAACTGCAACTGGCGAATAAGGGAGGACATTGCAAGACAATGTCCAGAGGTTCTGGATGGAAATGAGAATCAGTGACTGCAAACAACACAGAGCTAAACACTTGGCTGCCTGGAATGTTAGCACCAGGGTTTTAAACCTGTTGCGGGCTGCTATCGGGAGCAAGGGATGTGAGATGATGAGGAGGGTTAATACACTGGAATATCTGGAAAGGTGGATAACTTGGCAGGCAGCTGTATTCTGGACGAGCTGTAGGGGTAATTGACTGGGTGTCAAGGATTGAACAGATCATCCTGATGTTATTCAAGTGGGAGCTACAGGATTGGGTGACGGACACGATATACTTGGGGAGAACAAAAGACGATCATTAAGGGTAACACCCTTGCTCCGTCAATAGTGATGGAAAGGTCTGAGTAGAGGGAGGGCTTCGCTCGTATGTAAATAAGTTCTGTCTAACCCATGTTCCTTTTGAGGCGTTATGAGGACATCCAGGTAAAAATATTCCAGAGATATGATCCGGGATTAGATCTGGTAGAATGAGGGATGAAAAGATAACAAAGCATTGACAGTCATTGGTGTAGTAGTGGTGCGTTGAGAGTCATTGGTGTAGTAGTGGTGCAATGAGAGTCATTGGTGTAGTTGTGGTAAGAGGAGCCATGTTTTGAAATCACTAGCTAGTGTAGGGTAAGAACAGCAGCAGGCCTAGCACTGATCCCTGTGGGATGCCTGTAGAGAAGTGAAGGGGAGTAGGGATTGAATCTCCTCAGGGAACCTGGTATGAAGCCCTCTGTGGAACAAACCAGATATCCTGTTTCTCTCAGTCTGACTATGAGGATCTGTTGGGAGGTCTGCTTCAAATGCAGCGGACAGGTCAAGGAGATTCAGAGATTGGGGAGGTAGAGGAGGGCGATTGAGAAGGGAAGAGAAGTTATTTGGGTTTTTTTGGGCTATTTTTAGTCGATACCCTTGCGGTAGTGGTGGCTGATGGGAAGGGACAGATTATGAATTCCTCCATTTCCTTTCTGCAGCTTTAAATTTGGAGTCTCAGAGTCCCGTGGGGAGCGGGGGTCTCACTGGCCTGTGATAGAGAGGACAGAGTTCTTCTCGAGAGGTGGTTTGAGAATGAAGGAGTATAGAGGTAGCAACTGGTAGGAGAATGACGATAGGTGGCAAGGATGACACAGCTATGGATGAGCAGGCAGGAGAAGCCAGTGTATGGAGGAAATGAGGAGCAGTGGCAGGGGGCATTGGAGGAGAGCTGGGTATGGGCGAGACTGAAGGTGAGAAGGCGACACGAAGCTGAGCTGACAAGACGTTTGCCGGTTTGCAGTTGCTAGTAAACACTGGGCATAGCCATTTGTGTCCTTCCTTATAGGAGTCCCTCATATTTGTCTGACCGAGTATTGTTATGAGGCTCCCTTTCACAATGTACCTAATTAATGCACCCTTAAAACCGCCTTGCCTACACAAACGAATTAGACAAATACATTTATTTAACTTACTAAGCCATTCAACAACGGAATCATAAGAATGCACATCGCTCCATCAGTTTTCTGGCACCTACTCAACAAACCGTGCCTCTATTGTTATCGTCGTGGAATAACCATAATACAGACTACAAACACCCTAAAACAATAACAATATCAGTTCCCTTACCATCCCCCGTCTTAATTAATGCCCAATCACACACGCCGCTGGTCCAATTCTGCCAGCCGTATTTGTAGCCCCCCCAGGTCATTCTTGAAAATAAACAAACACATAAATGAATAAATGACTAAACTAAACTAAACTAAATAAAACTTTTTTGATGATGGTTTTTTTTTACACTGAGAGAAGGTGTTAACAGTGCGGTTATTTTACACCACGCTATGTAAATAACGAAAGTTGGAAAGGCTTTAAAATGCATTTTCATGCTCTCCCCTCAGAGTACCAAATCTCATCCGGTCTGAATGGCCGGAGAATCAGTGCAGCTGTGCATCGAGGGCAGTCGAGGGAGGCAAATGAAGTGTAATCCCCAGGCTGATCAGCGCAGAGCCAGTGAGGGGGAGTCAGAGACGGCTCTTTACAAACACACGGAAACAAATCAGCGCACACACTCCCGGGACTGGAACCACTTAACCCCTTGTCTTCCGCAGGCAGGTGAAATGCCGGTTAGGGAATGACGGGTTTTTACAAAAAGCAGGAGAAGGAAATAAGAGAGAAAAAAACTTTGTCGGCACCGAGTTTGGCTGGACCTTTGATGCTGGTCCAGACGAGGCAAACCTCCGATTCGACGCAGTCTGTGGGGGGCTGTGATGCAGCAGAGCGATGCCGCAGTCTGGGTTCTCTCTAAATGTGCTGCAGAAGCCCACGGTGTATCACTGGAGATACTTCAGTGGACGTTCATTCCTCTGCTCCTAAACAGCCGCCTCAGTGTACAGTAGGCGAGGCAACATTAAAAAGTTTATACTACTAGGATTTCTTTAAAAGATTTATGAAATATGGTTGATGTGTTCGTTGTTTGCACAAATTTATTTAAAATCGTTTGCAATACAGAGTTCAGTATCCTGTCTTGCATAAGTGACATGTCGTGTATTTACATGCGTGTGTGCGTGTATGAAATGAAACATGTACACTGGAGCGCCTTGTTTGGAACTATAACATTTCGCACACTTGTAACATGCGTGTATGTGTGTGAAATGAAACATGAACAATGAAGTGCCTTGTTTGGAACTGTGACATGTTGTGCACTTGTAACATGCGTGTGTGTGTGTGTATGAAAGGAAACATGTACACTGGAGCGCCTTGTTTGGAACTGTG
>JAOYSI010037270.1:0-27712 GCA_025775065.1 Hiodon alosoides
TATATATATGTATATGTGTATGATATGATATGATATGATATGATATGAATTGTATTTTCAACCCTGCCTCTGATTATAACTGTTAAGTCGTTTTGTTTCAATTGATTTCTTACCATGGGTTCTTTTTCCTCAATATTGACTACTGTATGTCACGTTTTGGTTCAAGTAATGTCAAATAAAATGAGAGGGAGAAAAAAAAACTTGGACTGTTGGCTGTACAGTTATTGGAAGGATGCGGGCACTGTCCCGTTATTAAAATCTAGAGCAGGGTTTTTCTCCTTCTTCAACTGAAACAGCTGTTATTCCAGTAGTTTTAAATTTAGGTTTAATTGCATTTTAAGATCAGCCCACCTGCAATAATCTTTAGTTTTATTTACTAGGATAAGGTGTTCTACAGAAAATGTGCAATCTGGAAACGTTTTATTTACATTGTTGTGACTATATTCTGTCCTATTAAAGCTGTCTAAGGTCTTCCAGAAAGATGCAGAGCATGAGCTGGAGATGAGAATGGAGATCCAAGAGATGAGGAAGGAGCTCTCCTCCATCAGCATGATGGATGAGTTTGCTAGATATGCAAGACTGGAGCGTGAGATCAACAAGATGACTGACAAACTCAAGTCGCATGGTAAGGGAGACAAACGGGGGTTCTTCACCACTATGGTTTGCACCAGTGCCTGCTTGTCTTAGTCTTGGGCTGACCCCTTAACCCCGCTGTAAGGGGGATTTTCAGCACCAAAAATGGAGCGTGTTTTATTTTTTGCCCACTACCCCACACACACACAAACACACACACAAAAATAACTACTTGAAAAATAGTCCAGCATGTTTAGTACCGCAGTTGGACCTTCCTTATCTACTACTCCTTTGTATGGTTTTAGGAGTCTTGTCTTGCCCTGAGCAACTGCACATGTAAACAAAATGAGTGGGAATGGCAGGTGGGGTTAGGCGTTAACGTGGGTGGGGGCCGCAGTTTTACAGCAGCTGCAGCTTGTTGCCGTCTGTCAGTTGCCAATCAATGACCATATCAGCAACAGACAGGAGGGAAGGCCTTTTTCACTTTTCCACAGAACCAGCAGCGACAGGTTGCCCCAGTGCATTTTAAAACATGTCACTTGGGGGACATTATTCAGCGATACATTTGTAAAAATGCGCTACAACAAATTAAATTTGATTGATTGATTTATACTGAATTACAAGCAAGGATGGGCCCTCTTTATTAAGCCAGAATCCGATGCAGGAAAATAGTGAGTGTATTGCCCAACACCAATTTTGGTTTAGATTTGATGGAAAAAATTTTCTAAGTAAATTTTAAAATGCTTAATGCTACTATAGCTCGTTTTGACAAACTCTACCATGCTTCTTACCATGGCCGGATTACAGAATGGGCAAATGGGTACCCCTGGATCTCTGACTGCACTTGTTGACATCACTGTTGTAATTTGTATATACTACAACAACCCTCTGGGTGCAGGGCGTGTTGTTACTTGCAGGATTGCATAAACCACCAATCGTAGACATTTAAAAAAATAAATAAATCTCTCTTCCTTTAATTAACGAGCAGAGGTAAATGGGGATAAGACAACGCCAGGTCAAATAAACGATTCAAAAGGTCATTAGCCCAAATGGGTTTTCATTAAAATAAAGGGTCAATTCCCAAATAAGTTTCACCTACAAAAATGAGTCAAATTCTCAAAATCTTGTAACGTTCACTCTGCAGCTGATTATCCATTGCCTCCAGCTGTGATTTTTTTTCTCCCCTCTGTAAGATATTTATGATGTACCATTCAACTCATGTAAATATTATCTACCAGAAAGCATAGACAGTATGATTGGTAGAATGGGAAGTGTAGGTGGGTTTACTGTGAGGCCTGACAAAATTTAATATATATTTTTTTTTTTCACCAGTCAAGTCAAGAACCGCTCAACAAGCCAAGATTAAATGGGTGGTTAACATAGTGTACCATGTTCTGCAGGTAAGTAGTATAGACTTCATTCATTTAAGATGTGGCTTACGTTTTGTAACCATTTCCTTTGGCAGGGGTGGGTAATACAGACATATGTCTAGCTGTACACCATATAAAAATAAGACATATAAACAACAACTGTAGATCTGGCAAAGAGTGCAGTGCTTCTAGTCTTTTTGAAATCAGAAATGTAATTATTTACTTCCTATTTTAATTAAGTAATCTTTAGTGAAGATAATCCTGCTTATGCCAAAACCGTCACGCAAACGCTATTTTACACTCTTTGATGCATCGTAATCATTGAAGTTAGAACACTGAACTGCGGAGGTGCTGTCAAAGTCTATAACACCCTGTAGACCTTGCTAAACAACACAATTTCACACACGTTGAAGCACATGGCTTCGTTCGTTGTCTGGAGACTGTAATGTCCGAAAATATGTTCCACCAGTATGCCATCAGCTGTTGGCTCATGACTCCTGTGTGCGTTGCCTTGGCTAGGACCATGCCACATGGTCGTGGAAGACCCTTCATCTTGTGAGCATTGCTCCTGGTTTTAGAAGTGGAGCCTGGCTGGCCATGCACAGTCTGGAGTCTCGATCAAGGAACCGGTCGAGCGAGCGTCGGATGGGAGAACCTCCGGCCACTCTTGATCGAGGGGGGTCGCACCATGGCAGCAAGGGCTCTGAGGGACCCCAAGGGAGAGACAAGAGAGAACGCTTCTCCGACAAGGGTGCATCCCGGGGACAGCACCAGACAGGGCTGAGAGGACTAGCGAAGCCGGCTCCTGAGCGGATGTCCGCCTTTTCCTCTGCCTCTTCCTCCTCCTCTTCCCATTCGCCTGTGCCTAGGTGGAGGCAGAGGAATCACAATTCCTGATGCCTAGCTACCAATACCAATACATCTACCAGGGCTTCCGAACACAGCGACAGACCACCTGTCACGGGAAGTTCTGAACAGCACCGAATGCAGGTTAAACTCTCTGGCATAGATCGATCTGTTCAAAGTCAGCGCACTGCCCCTTCTGGTTCTGGTTAATAAGAGACGCAGAGTGGCTGGGAGTTCCTGCATGAGTGCACCGCTGGACCTGCTATTTGCGTTCACACTGATAGCGCCACACCCACTACCTAGAAAATATCAGGCAGGAGCGGTCCTGCTAATGGCACCATGCTGGCCCAGAAGAGTGTGCGGTTGCCAAGACCTTCTCAATCACCACCACCTATTCTGCTATTGCTGTAAGCTGGGACTCTCTGAAAGGCTGTGTGCCAACCTATAGAATGCTAGGTAGGCTTCCTCCTCTCATTCCCAGTACAAGCGGGGTGTGTTCCAGCACTGGTGCATGGGGTTATTCACCACTTCTCCAATAGCAGTCATCCTGCAGTTACTGCAGGGTCTGCTAGACAAGGGTATAACACCTTCCACTCCTTCACCTAGGGCCCGGTTTTTAGCAGGCCAGTTTCCATAGCTTGGTGCCTTAGGCTAGACAGGAAGAACATTGTTCCCCAATGGAGGTTAAATGTTCTGCCTCATTTCGTGCCCATATGTACAGCAGAGCTGAAACTCTCTCAAGACCGTCGTTCTGTTGGCATTCAATTCCGCAAAGTGCAAGTGAGCCGGTGCCCGACCAAACAGCTATTCATTTGTTACAGATCTCAGTTGCAGGGCCAGGTCCTGTCCAGTGGCTCACTGAGGACTGAGGAGATGGTAAAGATGGCAGACCAGCTTAACAAGCTGCCCCCACCTGATCAGATCACTAGCCACTCCACCAGCAGACCACTTCTTGAGCAATGTTCCAAAGTACATTGGTCGCGGGCATCTGCAATGTAGCAGTCTAGGCAGCACACGTTCACTAAGTTCTGTTGGCTGAACGCCTTGGATGCACCGTGCCGTTTTCTGCGCTAATTTGTTCGCTAGAAGTGCACTATAATATAATAAAGAATGATTATAATAGTAAAAAAAGCACCACATAATCCCAACCACCTGTGTTTAACTTACATTACAAACATGGTGCATACAATTCCCTCCTTCCTTGCAGTTTGTTGATTGTGTGCTCATTTCTTAGTGAGTCTTGCGTCTGCTTTCAGGCAGTTCTGATGGTCACTCTGATTTGGAAGTATTATGCAGACCCAGTGACTGTTTTGCCCAGTAAGTGGATTGCCCCTCTGGAGAGGCTGGTAGCCTTCCCTTCAGGCGTCGCAGGTAAGCCCCCTCAATTGTCGCCGCACCATAGGGTTGTGGGTTCGAAAAAATCTCAGTAAAGCAGGGTTTTAGTAGCAGATCACAAGAGGAAAAAACATGTTTTACACCTCATGGAAGACCTCATAGACCTCATGGTCTACTATTTAGCAAAATATCTTCAGCTTCATAAAAATATCAGCTTCATAAACCAGTGAAGTGAACGAATGGTAAGAATTGTCTTATACGTCTACATTTATAAAATCATGTTTTCACCACTTCGATACATTTTTATAGGTCTGCTGATAAACGCTTAAAAGCAACATAAGTGTATTTTAAGGCTTCATTTGTAACTGTAATTGTGATATTTTTAGCTCTTTATATAATATTTAATTGAATTAATGGTTATTTGGCATTCAAAATGTCATATGGGTATATTTTTGTTCAGTGACCATGTTATTTAGTTTCTAGACAATTTAGGTTGCCTGTGCCTTTGTTTCAGGTGGCGTTGGAATCACATGCTGGCTTGTGGTCTGCAACAAGGTTGTGGCGGTCGCTCTCCAGGTCGTCGGTTGAGGAGTTTAATTTGTTTCCTGTTTCCCATGAAGCAGTGCGCTAACCACACGACGCCCAGGTTTATTCTGTGTTCCTGCTGTACACCTCTGCAAAGCAAACCTGAAGACTGAGTAACATTTGTATTTGTGAATAATTTATTATTATGTTGTTGTTGTGTATCCTGTTGGCTCAAAGTGATTAATAAAGTGTATGGTAACTGGTCACACTGTTGCTAACTAATGATGTTATGACTACAGACTTTTATAAGGAGCTGTTTACCAAGTGCAATCTTTGGTAAGAGCGGTGTTTGTAAAGAGCAGTGTTTGGCAAACTGTGAGGCAATTTGAACTGTTATAATAAAGAACTATTTGCTTCTGATAAAATGGCTGCAAGCATATCGTTTCCTAAATGGTGCTTAAACATTTTCTGTTTTATAGTGTTTTACTCGTTTTAAGTTGCTTTGATTAGTAATTTAATGGCTTACTTACTCTGTAAATGTGAAAAAACTAAGATTTAACCACATAAATAGAAGTATGTTTGCTTAGTTTTAGCAATGTCTGGGTAATTTGATACAGTTTGTTTTTCTCCTCTTTTTTTTTATTTATATTGATTGATTTCACTTTGTAAAATCTGTATTTCAGTTGTCTTGGAACCTTCCAATGGGTCCCCCCCCCCCCTTTCCAGAGTCACACATAAATGAACACAATGTAAAAATCACTCCAGTGTGCTTTTTCTGTTTTCTGTTGCGGCTTGTAGAGGCTGCAAATATGGCAGCCCACGTTGCAGGAGTTCCCCAACACAGGAGAACTGGCTAACTGAAGTGTACACCTGACTTACCATTCAACTAGTTAACACAGGTTTAACACTATCTCTTTATCTCATATACGTTTAGATTTCACGGGGTCTACATACACTTCCATTTCAGCGCTAACATTGCTACTGTATTGACATGCTGAAGACTATGCTCATGGTAAAAGAACATGTGCAGTGCTGTTTTAATTAATTCGGGGCTTTGAATACTTGGATGTCATGGGCATCAGTGATTTGCTCAGAGCCTCCACTTATGTGTGAAGGAAAGGAGAAGATTTGTATGGAATGGCCCCTCAAAGCCCAGATATCAATATCATTCAATCTCTACAGGGTTTTTTGGAGAGAGAAAAATCAGTATTCGTAGCTTAGTCAAAACTACAGAGTCAGGGTTGTTAATAAGGTGTCTCTATGCAAACTGCATGTCCTCTTACAGGTATTACTGGAAAGTCATTCCCTATTAAGATAGTGTATTTAGCTACCTAGATAATTATATTTTTGTATGACTGACGCCAAATAATGTCTCAAATTTTCTTGGGAAGGTCCTAAGCCACTTTCTAGCTGATTAGTACACTACTGTTTATACTTTAGTATGGCAGAATCAGACAAATGGGAGACAATATTGGTTATGGATAGTCTATACTTAGTTTGCCAGTATTTTATCCTGCAGTTTTGTGCTAGAAGTCCGCATGGGTGGAGAAGGCCTGAAAATGCACGTACCAGCTGGTTTTAATAAACAATGGATCTCTAGGTTTTATTTTTGTTTTACTTTAAATATGAGAGCCAAACAAATTCAGTCTGTGCATTTGTGAATTGTTCTGTTTCTAATCTTTATTCACCATTATTTGTTTATTCTTTCTGTCTCTTGAGTTTTGCTTCCATCCTTACATATCTTCTGTTTCATGGCAGATAGTGACTCCTGTGGTCTCCTGGCCTCTTTGAATGGGGCAGTGAAAACTGTTATGTGTTAAAGGAGAGTCACTGGGAGAGGGGTGGTTTGAAGGAGTGTCCTGCGGCACAGCCTTCTTTCCTTCCCCTTGATTAGGGGCTGGGGAGCTAAGATAAAATTGGCTGTGGTTCACTTCCTGCTGATAATGTTGAGTTTATTGATAATTATTTGTGTGGGGTACTGTAGTTTAGATGGTCTGTGCATAGTTTTGGGTCAGAGACCTTTGATATTTACTTTGCCTTAAAGTTAAACCACATCTGTTTTGGTCTCGATAAAAATGAAACGATATTTGACATACCACATACCAACAGTGTATTCTTGTTACTGTAGTGATTATTAAAATTCTTATTAGTATATCAAATTTGGCTTTTTCTTTGGCATCTTTTTTGGAAATCAATGTGGATTTAAAAAGATGTTAATTTCCTTCTCCAAACGTAATGTTTCATGCATTGTTTATTTTTTAGCCATTATTTTAAAGTTGTTAAAAATGTCTCCATACTCCCCCTGGTGCTCAAATTGAGGAATAAAAAACATAACCATTATCATGGATCTCAGTTGTTAAAAATCACGATTTTTGTTACAGATATTCTATCTGTACCACAGTTAGGTTCCAATTGACAATTTCAAATTCAAGTGTACTATAATTATCTTCTGGGCAAAAACATTTATGTTGCCAAAGCGTAAAGAGAGGATACAGATTTAACAGCAAGTGACAATTGTGGACTAAGGTAAGAAAAGGCAACCAATTAATAATGGATGTAAAAAAATTGTTATTTTTTTTAAATTAAACAGAGAAATAAGAGAATAAATGAGAAATAACTAACTAAGCAAGCCTCCCATCTCTTTTCCACGCTGCAGGCTATACATGAGAGGTTCAGTGGCAAATGGAGGGGAGGCAAGTCCCTCTGGACAGTGCTGAAAAGCCCAGGAATCTGGTTGGAGAAGCTTGTTAGCAAAAAAGCCTGCCGATATTGCCCACCCCAGCCCAAGCAGACATAGATGAATTGTACACCACTTTTGTGCTCTCCCGGTCACGATCAGCTAATGACAGTTGGTTTCGAGCCGGCTGGAGCTCTTTCTACGCTTTGTCTGCGCTCGGGTGAGCGTCATTATGCTACCATTTGGTTAATGCAACAGTATGGCTAACAAGTCCAACTGTCTCATATCTGCTATAAGAAAATTCAATGAATAAGTTGGTAATGGTTCACTGTGAAACAATCCTCCATGTGATAACTGTAAAAATTATTCGTTATTCTTGACAAAGGTAATTTAATATAGCAAATGGACAACAAAGTCAATTTGTTGAAAAAATAGTTTTCAAACTCAATAGCTAAACATTTATGGGATTCTTAAATATTATGTAAGTAATTTTATTAATGGACTGCTTACAAATGGACCTTTATTTCTCAGTGTTTCCTCAGAGTATGTAGCTTGTAATGTCATCTTATCCTATGACAGCTCAAAAGACCGATGGATTGATAATCCTTATGTTTATATTGGCTCATATACTGAGAATAAAACAAATTGTTTCTAGTCTGCATATGAATTTGGAGCTTATAGGGGAGGCTCAGTGCATTCTGGGGGATGTAGTTGTGAGTATTCAGGGAATTGTTCAAGGAGAAGTTGTCAAGGAAAAGTTTAAGGACTCAAATTCCAGATGGTACACTGTCATTACATGGTTACACATGGTAGCTAATCTCTTTGACAGGTGGCTGTATAAAGGCATGTGCAATTCATTCTGTCACCTAGATGTTTGCATCTCAAAACAAATTTTCATAAAATAAATAATTAATGCTTGAGCATCTGTTTCTCACTCAAGTTGCTTTAGTGCAACGTGGGAAAGAGTGGGTCCCTGGGGAATCTCTCACTTTGGCTGATGTTGATACTGGCCTCTTAGTCACATAGTTCTCCGGGCCTCCACAAGGCTCACCATAAAGTTCTTCTGACAAAACCCATTCTATTTTGGTCAAAGTGATTAATTAGGCTCACAGAAATATGTGACCGCACACTTTTCATCAGATTTTCATAAACTGTGCTTGCATTAGATTTACAGTGGGTTTTTTTTTTGTTTTTTTTTTCTCAGAATAGAGTCGTGTGGGTTCCTGTACCAGGAGAAACGGGCAAAGGGGTCCGATGGCGTAGGGACAGAGGAAATCATTTAGGAAAACAGTTTCCCTCTTGGGATTTGAACCTGCAACCTACTAGCTAGAACTTAAAAAAACTCCACCAATTTGCCGACTGTTGGCCCTTGCCTCTGCAATCCCGAATTTATATATTGGGGGAAGACATGTGAGGGGAATGTGTAGCCCACACATCCGCCTTACATCTAGCTTTTTCATGTCCGCTGCCTTAATCAGAGGTTAATGATTTCATAGTCGTTTAAGTAGCACTCTGCACATTCCGGCAATTGCAAAGAAATCAGGCTTAAATAATGGAATCCGTATTAGCGGATGCCCTTATCTGGAGCCACATATTGCATCTAAAGGAATACCCAATTATTGGAGCTTGATATGTGCTCAGGCAATTTCATAGAAACAGCCCCATCCTGGTATTCAAGACTGAGAACTACTCAACACAATTGCACAAGTCCTTCGCACACTGTCACCCAGGTCAACCTTTTAGTAATGCTTTTATCTTGGCTAAAAATAATTATTACGGATTTGGGATCTTCAAAGGCAATTAAAATCTGCCTGCCAAACTGCATGGGCCAATCTAAAAGCAAGTTCCATTCTGAGGTTCCTTCACACCTTTTTAATTAGTGAGAAATAATGGTAATTATTTATTGGTTTTATGCAATGTACTATAGTGTTTATTTTCAGCCTGGTTGTAATGATACTGACAGTGTTGGTGTAATGGTGTAACTGGATTAGCATTTGAAAAAAAAAAAAACCCATTGTCTCTCCTAAAATGTCTGCTAATCAAACAAACAATCCCTCATGGGATTGTCCTATGATATTTAAAACATAATAATATTAAAGTATAACACTGTGAATACCATGAAGACCAGTCAGTTTTGTTACTACTGATGGTGGACACGCTACCCTTTTTCAACGATTCGCTAAACAGTGCAGCCCACATTACAGTCTTCCTCACTCTCTGCAACATCCCAACTATCTTCTTCCTCGCTCTGTCTCATCTGCCAGAGAGATTTCGTTTCTCTCTGAGTCTTCAACGCTACTTAGCTCACAAGGCGCTGGCCTTTTGACTGTGCCAGGAGTAGCAAAGCTAAATCAGGTGGTGGAGCCTTTTAATACAGAGCCCCTCGACTGTGGCATAGTTCATCAAACTTTGTTCAGGTATCAGATGCACTCTCAACATTTAAAACCAGATCAAAAATCTGTTTGATTTGTCTGTTGGCCATTTTGGGTGCTAAGGATATTCAGGTACAAAGAGCGTTCCTTGCTGTTGTCTCTCTATTAGTAGGCCCATCCTTGTTGGTATGGAGTGGCATGCCCATCTTTAGGGATCAGAATCTATGGCTGTGTTCCTAACAGAAGGTAGTTGCCTTGCTGCCTCGCTGCCGTAATAGACAGGTGCCGCAGAGGGCATATCTTTCGAGTGAAAGCATCTTCTAAGAACATTGGTTTTGAACAGCCTTTTAGGGCATCACTGACGGCAATGTGTGATGTCACCACGTTTAGTTTAGTTCGTTTTCAGTCTAGCAGCACAGATTTATGGGTAATGGACAGCATCGAGTCAGCATTGATGCTGCCTTCAAAACTAGCCGTCACGTGGGCATTTTGAAGTCATCTTATCAGACAGGAAAAGGTCGTTCGATCCATTTCGAACAGCACTTGATGTCTCGCTATCCTGTTAGACAACTTCTGAGACAGCATTTTTACCCTTTTCGAACACAGCCTATGTCTATTTTACTGTCGAATTGCACGACTTTTTATGACCATGGGGTGGTGCTATAACCTTGCACAGAAGGGAGAACCCAATTCATTGCTGGTTTGGCGCCGCAGAGAATGTCTGCAAGGCTTAAGTGTAGGGCTTAAGGGGCAAAATTAGATCTATAATTTTAAGTTGTGCTCTTTTTCTCAGGTTTTAAACTTTAGTTAAGGTTAAGTATGCTGAGGTATGTCTCAACACACAGAAGACAACATGAATATCCAAGTCGCTTTAAGCAAAGAAAACCGCTTCTGTTTAGTGCTGTTCACACAGTTGTTTCTGGACTCTTAACCGGCGGATTAAAACCCTTCTTCCAATTAAGGCAGCCATGGAGAAAGATACCCATAATACTCAAAGGGGTTCTAGGCTATCAGAGGGCAGAGCTTTTAGAAAAATGTGTTGTTTGTTAGACTCATATCGGAGTTTAAAGGTCATCGTGAGGTCTGAGTTGGAGGTTCAGGTAGTTGGTTTGGAAGCCTATTGTGCAAAGTTTTTCATGGCATTGTGTTTATTTTTAAGACACAATGTGGGGATTAGGAGGGGCATGTTCAGGGCAACAGGAGGGAAGTCAGGCCCTCTGTCTCCTGGGGATTCAGGGGCTGGGCTCGGGTGGAGGTCTGTGTTGCCGCGAAACAAGGGGCCATGCTGGCTGTGCACGAGCAGCCAACCCCAGGCAGCTCCTCAGAGAAGCGAACCAGGCGTAGCAGCAGGGATGAACAAGGGTCAGCCGAGTCACAGAAGGCCCCCCAAAAACAACTTGCATCAGTAGGCCAGGGCCCATGAGGTCAGTTTCAATGTCATTGTTCCGGCCTGGCACATGAGTCACTACGTATTTGCTCAGTAGGCACACGGACAGGAAGGTGGACTTTGCTCCTCTGTCGGCAGCAGACAATGAGGAAGCTGAGAGTGGGCCTGGTTTCAGGGATTTTTTCACGGGGGAACTCTCCTGTCGTTCGGACTTAGGCGCCACTTGGGGAAAGAACGGCTTTCGCTCACAATGCAGCCCAACATTCAGGTAAGCAAGTCTGCTGTGAAGGTAAGCTATTCGGATCCATTGGCAGTAATAGGTGGACTGAAAATATACGCCCTTTACCGGCACCTGTGCGGGGATTGACTGCAAACTGGGAACAAACCAAGTGTACTAAACCTAGACGCTGAACTATTTCAATCACTTAACCTGAATGTACCGCTCAAGAGTCTAATAACATAAAGACTAATAACATAAAGATTTGTAGAAAAGTTATCTTTAAACATTTGTATATATTGAACTAGAAACAGCAAAACATTGAATAAACGATTGAATAAGTGGTATATGTATTTTAGAAAGGTTGCCTCTTTGAGTATTGTCTTGTGTCTTGGTGTTATAGTGTTCTCAAACTTTGGGTCGAGAAGAAGTTTAATTTATAGTAAAATAGTTTTTTGGTAAAATGCTTTGCAAAACTGGAAAAATTTCCAGGTCCATAGAGAGTGTATCATTTTTGGCCTATTAGCTTAATAATAGCATATAAACTTTATTAGTTTTTTTTTAAACTCTCCATTCCTGCTGATGATTTAATGACTCGGGGACCACTCACGTGGAACCCTATTTTAACAGTCGAGTTCTGAAAACTGGATCCTAATCCAGGACATTCAGTACATCCCATAACAGCGAAAACAGTGCTGCTTGGGCCATGGATCAGACTAAACGACACTCAGCGTACATCTCCCCGTCACAAGGTAGACATTCTCTTGCAGCTTTGAATTTCCCGAGCGACATGGGAGCCCTCGTTGGAATTCTCCTTTTGCTGTATGCAGCTGGAGGTGAGTCGGACCGGGTGACGTAGCTGCATATTTACAGCACAAACAATGAAATGCGTTCCTCATTAAACAAATGTGTGTTTTACTGCTCCTAATCAACAACCCTTCCCTTACTTACATGTGACTGCTGGGTCAGCCTGTATGTACTTTACAAATGAGGTTTTCAGCGTGCCATTTGTCGGGCTGTAGATGCCGAAAGGAAATACACTGCTATTTGAACACAGTCAACATATCCATCTATGCAGATTATTCTCGCCCCAGGTTGAGAGCACATCTATTTCACACCCAGGCTTGACACCGAACCCATATTAAGTTCTCCTTAATACATCAGCAGCCATGAAGATGAATGGGGAAACTCCTATTTTAAATGGATATCTGGGGAAGTTTAAGCAATGGTGGGAGGAAGGCAGAGATCACGGCACGGGCCAGCTATTGGGTGCATCTGCAGCCTTGATGCTGTTGCACTTCCGTTTATCCCGGGCTAATTACATCACTCTCGTTTGAAAGCAATTAAGATTTTTTTACATTCCATTGACTCACCACCCTTGTTAGGCAACGAGACAACGCGACCGGAGACGGAATATCAAACGGCCTGTTCATACCACGCTGGATTCCACAATGCCCCGAATCCCCTTTCAGCCCAAAAACCATCCTCCATCTGTGTAGACCTAAAAAGTGGTCAAGATCCTGATGCTTATATCTGTGGGCATGTGTTGCAAATGACAAAGGCTCTAGCTGCAAATGTGTTTCCAAAGGGAAATGATCCAAGCAATGATTCATACATATTTGTGTGCTGCAATGAAACGCCATTACAAGAATACTGTGTGCCCAATTTGTGTACTGTATTCATCTGCGTCGGCTGCTGTAGATAGGAACCGAGCAGGCTATTTCCTGTGACAGATGACTGTTATTCACATTCCTGCATGGATCTCGGGTTTATCCGTGCCTTCCTGAGGGTGTAAAATGAGTCACCAAAACAGAAACTTGTTTCTAGACACCTGATATCTCTGGCCAGGTGTTAACAATTGGAAATGTGCCACAGAGTGTCATGCACCTAATTAATTGATTGTGGTTTTTCAAATGTAAATATTTACGTATCGTACAATTTGACGTTTGCACCTGTTATAGAGTCAAGCGTTTATTGGCATAATTAAGGCATAGTACCTTAATCGAGGGGTTTTTAGAATGTATTAAAAGTTGACACTCATTCTGAGTTTCATTCGTGTTCCCAGGTGCCTCGGCCCAAATGAATCTGGAGCCTGTAAATGCGCTGGTGCTCCGTGGCATGGACGCCAAGTTCAACTGCAGCTGGAGCCAAACCTGGACAGTCATGAGCTGGATACTGAACGGCAGTGTGGTGCTAACCATATCAGAAAAATATGGCATCTTGAATAACTCGAAGCGCTTCACAGCGAGGAACCACTCGTCCGCACAGGCCTACAAGTGGGAGTTCATCATCCTGGATGTGTGGCTCAACGACTCTGGCTTGGTCACCTGTGACCTCCAAAACCTTCAGAAGAAGGAGGCTTTTTTATCCATTCAAGGTTGGTGAACTTCTCCCGTTGCCCTAGCACTAGCGTTCTCGCGCCTTTGTCAAAGCGTCCGGATAAAGTACAATCAATCCGTCTCATAAAGTTCTTAGTGGGAGAAGTGGTGGGGATATATTAAAAATGGAACTGGCTTTCGGACTGTTGTCGTTCAGCCATAATAAGTAACTATGTGGTTTTTGTTTTCTTGGTATAGAATATCCTGCCAAGTCATCTTTAAAGTTGTCATTGTCCTTAAAGTGGTGATTAAAAAAACACAAAATACTTTTAGATTTCTTCTCTTATAAATAATGTATAAATATATTTAATAAATAATTTTTTTTATTTGTCATTTTTCCTTCTTTGAAAAGAAGGAAATTTGTTTTGATGAAATTTATTTTCCCTCAGACACAAGGTTTCACTCCTCCCTGACAGTGAATGAGATAAGCTTCTACAGTTCTCATTTCAATGATTCTTTACTCAGTTACAAATCTAATATCATCTAATAAAAACAAAAACTATTGTAAAAAACGTATATTTAAAATTCAACTGGATACCGACTTTCCTATGCCTAAGAATGACATTGAGAGAAAAAAAGGAAAAGGAAAAGGAAAAGGAACCATTACTACAATTTTTATGCCGTTGTCAGAGACAATAATATTTGTGCCGTCATCATGAATGATCCCATTCTTTCTGGACTGTAGAGTGCAATCTGATTCAGGAAAACTGTCACAAATTCTCAAATGCTAAATTATCTTTTGCATATGCTCAATTTACCTTTGGACTCCCTGTTGTTCCAGTTGTACTGTACTGTAAATTATATCTTATCTTATCTCAAGTGAATGTCACGGTAGGACTCATGTTCTGCCCTTGTTATGGTTGCTAGGTTACGCTGTGAGTTGGGTGAAGGCTGAGCATAGTGACTGTGTGACTCTCAGGGTTTTGAGGCAACTAAAACTGTCCTCTCGAACGATGATAACCAAGGCATTGAAATCACCCTGGGGGAGCTCTCCTATCACCATATATGTCCCGGTTTTTTGTCATCCAACCCAAAAGTTGTTGCTCGGCTTGTCTTCTGGAAAAGGGAGGACGGGGGGACGGGGGGACGGGGGTGGAAATCAATGACCCATTGCCTCGAATACATCTCACAGCAAGCCTCATCACTGGCTCTCTAAATCCTGCTCGCGTACGTACCCATTAGCATTGGAATGTAAGGATGGAAAGTACTACTTGTGCTGACACAGTTTCTGCGGCTTTCTTCCTATGGAAGCCACTAGCAAGCATGCTCAGATATTGTGGTTCAAATGCACTGGCTGAGGAAACCCACAGGTGTCAAGGAGGCGAAGGGTCACAGTGTTGGGGGGGATCAGGGCTTGGCGAAACAAGTCTGACGTAATTTCAGAAATGCACCAGTGCGCTGGTTGAAGTGCTTCCAATCTGCTCACAATCATTTCACTCATTGATGATTGTGCGTAGCGTACGTCTCGTGAACTCGTGCAGGAGAGGTTGGGACACGCCCGTCTGGAACCGGCTGAGAATCACAAACCCGTTTTAACGCTGCGGCATCCCTTGGTAGGTGCTGGAGAAAAAGAACCAGCCAGAGAACAATCCTCCATGAAAGACTGAGTGGAGGCGGAGAACAGGGAATGCAGCCCTGAGTGTGACAGACGTCCTGAATGGGAACAGGGTTGTGGAGAAGCCCTTGGCTTAACAATTATGTTGTTATTTATCGTTTCCTATTTTTGTTAACTGTGTTTGAGGCGAACCTGTGAGGCAGACCTATGAAGACTGCTTTGCTTTGGTTATATGTGCAAGAATAAAACAACAGAGTGTTTCCGGTTATTCCCGAGCCACGAACGTTTCAAAGTTGGGTGCATCTTTAATGTTATTGGTGCGCAAACATGCAATCTCCAAGTGTGAAAAATGTTACTGCCCCCCCTTAGCTCAACCCAAATAATGGGATATTTAGGGTCAGCTGTTTCAATACTTTAGTGAACTGATTTTGGCCAGCCCTGCATAAAGCATCTGCTGAGAAGCAAAATAGTAATAACAGCATGTCTTTCGAATTTACTTTTCACACATTCTGTCTTCAAAGCCACATCTGATTTCAAAATAGCGTGCCGTCAGGCCGTTGTTGCGCTTACGTGTAACAATTAAAACAGGGCAGGATTCGAAAATTGAAAAAGCGCTGGTTTGGAAAATGTGAAACGTTAGCAAAGAACAGGGGCATTGCGGCTGTGGCTGTGCAGCTAAATCAGCACAAGCTCACTACAGAAAATTAAGTCCCCTCCTGGAGCCAAGACAAGAGTCTGATTGGTTCCTGGAGCTGGGATCTTGACTCAGCTTGGTGGGCTGGTCATTTCTTCTGTGACGGGGATTATGCCCAACGGACCCGATTTGGATTCCCGCTTCTAGTTAGGGGTCTGCACAGACGTGTTTTACACCTTTGATAGAACACGTAGGGAATGTCTTGCTGCTGAAGCAGAACAAAGAAAATTAATTGGAAGAATGGCTTTCCCCATGCACAAATTCATGCTACAGTGTGAAAGCATGTATGAAGCAATAACACAATACTTTTTAAAGTGTTTGTGGAATTTGCAAAGGGCCAAACACTCTGCCACCTGATGTAAAAGACTATTTGCGGACGTACTTGACTTTGACCAATTAGGGAAGCCACAATGAAGTACCCCAACTTTGTATCACTTTAAACTACTCAATGCAGGTATACTTCACCCAACTACTGATATAAAGTTGATATCAAGAGCAAACTGAAGCGTATCTGACTCTTCTGTGTTATTACATTGTGTTAGCAGCCTCAAGGTCCCCTTTCTCGGTTCAGACTGAAGCAACAGCTCAATATAAAATCTATTTTGTGTTGTATCAGCATTGATGACAGTAAGGCAGTGAAAACAACCATTTAAAGATCCCCCTTTCCAAACATTTACCATTTCAACTACGCTTGAATTCTGGGACTGTGAACACGAGAACAGTTTGATTGTGTTAGACTTCTTATTTGTACACAAGTAAAAATATAAGAACAATTTCTAAGCCTGAATGCAGTCATACTTAATTGTAACTTAGGGCTTCTGCAGAAATAATTTGCATAGAATTTTACATATTAACAGTGGCTTTAGTGGCCAACATTGAAGAGAGTCCTTAACAAATGCTGTATGGATATCCAGTATGGATATCAATTATTTGAACTACTGGTAACTATTTCTGTTAAGTAGAGTGATGTGTTAAAATGCTGCATATCAAACACAACCTTAAGCAGTGGGGGCAAAGAGTTGGTCAATAAGGTAGAATCAAAACAGAATGATTCCAGCTGTTAGGTCCCTTAAGACGCAGGAAGCTCTAATTCGTGTCCCCGCACGTTTTCTCCACAGAGAAAGGCACAGTGGCCATTGTGAATGGGAATGAGACGGTGAACATGGGGCAGTGGATGGATTTCCAGTGCCGTGCCTTGGGCTGGTTCCCCCAGCCCCACGTGTCATGGGCCTTGGACGGCGAGGTGGTGGACCCAGACCTCTACAACACCAGCAGCGTGGACTCGGGGGGCCTGTTCGACTCTGTCAGCACCCTGAGCTTCCTGGCCGACCACAGCATCACGGTGCAGTGCCTGGCCGGCGTGCCCGCCATGCCTGTGCCTGAAACCAGCAGTGTCTTCCTGTCTGTCGGTAAGCCCTCCACTTCACTCTAGCCAAGCACGGTCAGGCACCTGACACCTATTTAACAACATCTAAAAAGAATATAACTGAAATTATACTTTCTACTATATACTATATACTGTATACTAACTGTGGAATGTATCTCCCTGCCAACTCCAATTTGCCTAATAAAGTAAATTCCTCTCAGTTATATGACTCGAAAATCAGTATTTTTTATTTGAACTCACCGTTCTGCAATCTGCCCGATAACTAAGAGGAAATCGTGATCTCCCAAAAAAGCCATCAGGTCAGATTTAACGCAGCGTAGATCCACCACCCCTTGTTTATGAACTGATAGTGGACCAATGATTTATGCATCCAGTGGGTGTTTGCAGTCCCAACTCTAAACTTATATCTGTTCAAAGATGCCAGTCTCTTTTCGTGTGCATTTATTACCGGTAAAGGCAACGCTCACTTTCCCCATAACACGAATATGTCTCCACAATTTTTCCACCTGCATCACTTTACTGATATCCTGCAGTCCAGAAACTGCCTCCACTGTCCTTTTTGGCGACTGTGGACGTGGATATATTTTCCATTACGTCCAGTAGACGCAGTTTCCTGGTGGCCTGGTCCCTGCAGTCTTTCTGTCTGGAAAAGGGAGGAGAACGTCTTAAGCAGATCAAGTCAGCTGGGAGTCGCAGTTAATAATGAGTTAGAAGCAATCTAACTAAATAGTCAATGCAGTGTTTAACATTGGAATCCTTGGGAATGTTATCCACTGGCCACCATCTTCCTGTGAATGATGCATGCTGTAATGCAATGTAATGGCCTGTAAATGCAACCTCATGATGATTGTTCGATTTAAAACTCTTTTCAGACGCAGCTGGGATCAAATCAAATGTTTGGCAACCCGCTAACCGCACTTTACGCTACCGGATTCAGTATTGTCTCGTTAATTTAGTCTACGCATGAATAGAAAACACTATTAAATGCAGTTATGTAAAGTGCGATTAGCGGGTTGCCAGAGTTGGTCCCAGCCTCAGTGTGAAATCCAGCCACACTGGGGTTGGGGTGAAGGCTTTAGTATATTACTCTTTTTTCAAAACAGTTACAAGGGACCAGACTGTGTTGATAGCCGTCACTGTGTCTATCGCCGCCGTTGTCCTGTTGGTGTTGCTGATAATCGGAATTGTCTTCTGCTGCAAAGGGAGGAGAGGCACAAGTAAGTGTTTTGTTTTCAATTTTTTCTCAATAAGCTGCCATAGTCACATCTATTAAAAGCAGAAGGTGAACAGTAAAAGGTGAAATGAAAAATTAGGCAGTCTCACGTTCACCTGCTTGTTGTCGGGATCAGCAGGGGCACATATTTGCATTTCCAGAGCTCAAGCTGACAGCGTAAGCCACTATGTCGAGCTTGTTGAAGGCCCTGGGGGGGTCAACTTCGAGAGATGGACGTCTAGGGCTCTACCCGCTGGAAAGGAAACGGTCATGTAGTCATTTTCAAGCATAAAAATATAGAAACTGGTTTTTGGTGGGGGTTTTTTTTTTCTTTGAAGATCATTCAAAGACAAACTTAAAAAAATGTTTTAAGGCCAATATTTGAGTCCTGATTCCTATGATCCCTATTTGCCTAATAATAGGAATAATCTCCTGGAGCAGCATTTCTCAAACCATGGGCCGTGGACCGGCGCCGGGCCGTGGACAATGTTACTGGCGGTCCACAAAGCCCTGGGGTCTCATTCATAAAACAGTGCTTAGAATTCACTTGAAAATGTTGCGTACGAACGAAACACAGAAAGTGTGTACGCACAAAAATATTCGGATTTATAAAACAGTGCTCACGCACATCCCACGCTGGTTTTCCTTTATAAAACCTAATCTAGTCAAAATTTAGCATACATGTGCGAGTGTCTTGTCCCACCCAATTAATGCCCATAATTGGTCCCTTGGTGGTGTGTTGGTCTACAGGGCCTTGCAACTCCAAAGCCTGACATGACTGGGCCTCAGGACAAAAAAGTTTGAGAAAGGGATTATTTAATTTGCCGGAAAGATATTGCCTACAGTGCCTATAAGAAATATTCACCCCCCTTGAATGTTTTTATATGTTATTTGTTTTTAATATTGAATCATAGTGACTGTTTTGACTTGTTAGACACTGATGAATAGAAAAAAAACTCTTTCATGTCAAATTCAAAATACATTTCTGCCAATTAGTCTAAATTTATAACAAATATAAATTTTTCCCTTGGCAAAACTGTTCAAGCTCTGTCAGGTTGCTTGGGGATCGTGAGTACACAGCCTTTTTCAGGTCCATCCACCGATTCTCAATTGGGTTGAGGTCTGGAGTGTACAGCTGGGTGGAAGGGAGTTGGCTGTTTTTTTCACCAATCCTGGTTCATTTCTGCTCCCCAGATGCCTCTTGGGTAGGCTTTATAATGTGTTAAATGATGGTTGGCTTTAAGGCGGGGAGGTTGGAACCCCAGCTTACCCTTCCCATGTAGGGGGCAGGGTTCTTGGTGTCTTAGAGTCAAGGTTCATTAGCGGAACTGGGAATTGCGACAACAAAATAACTGACTAACAACGTTTAAATAAAAAATAAAAGACAAATTTATTGTCTCTATGTTTTTCATTGGGATTTCGATCTTAACCTGTGTCTTGTTTTTGGTAAATTAAACACAGTGAGGAAAATGTTGTGCATAATAAGAAATCAAAACTAAATGGGGCTACCCAAAGCAGATGGAAATGCCTACTTGTTATTTATGAGACAAATGGCCTAATTTGTTCAGTAGCCAAGGAATAGAAGGTGATCTGGCCCTTAGGCAGTTTTTAGGGAAACGTAATTTGGAGTTCTGGAGAGCCATCTCGAAAAGATTGTTGTTGTCCTCAGCTCGAAAGCTGCCTGCGTGTACGTGATAACAAATAGGGCCTCTGAGTCATGTATTAAAGTCTCATAATCTCTGAGACAGCTTCAGGACTGGAAGAAATCAGGGGTGCCATGTTGGGCCCAAGCTTTATTTTATTCTTGCTTCTGTAGTTTAAGACGTTCACGTGATTTTCATGGGCATCATTTGGCCAATCTCTTAGCGATTGATAACCAAGGCTATCTTTTATCACCCTCCACAAAAAATACATCATTTGAACTTTCCAGATAAAAAAAATCCCCAAGTTCTGCGTGTTCAAGTGCACAACCATTGGTAAATGAAATCATTTGGATAAAGTTGGTTTTTGATGCAAAATTATTGTGCAAATGGAATGTGGAGGATTTAAAATAACTCTCTATATACTTATCCATCCTGCTTAGAAATAGGGATTCATTATTTTTTTCCTGTGGCCATCATTAGCAGCGTAGCTTTGTAAAGCAAGAAAACGTACACACATTGTACAGGTAACAAAAATTTCTATTTGACACATCTACTTTTTAAAGACATACCCACCGGCAGTATTTTAGTTTAAAGGTGCTATTAAAGGGCAATTAACCATTTTTTTTAATAGTAATTTACCCAGAGTTTGCTAAATAGCTCTTTCACTCTCTTTCAGAATCAGGATACGAGGAGGAAATTAGGTAAGACTTACAGCAGTCAAAAAGCAAGCTTATTTGAGATGCCAGCAATGGCCTCCAGATTGAAGCCTTGGCACCACGATGTGAGTTTCTCTTGTTGGGGGTTGTGTCTTGTGTGTGGCGGTGAAGGGACCAAAGTTCGATTCTCAGTGGTCCCATGTGCCAACGCACATTGATTACACTTGTGTAAAATATACACACTCTGTTTTTTTATTGAACACTAGACTCTGATATCTCTGCCAAAGTATCTTTCTGTACTGAGCTGAGACCATATGACTCTTGCTTTGGGTTTTGCAGGAAAAAAGCAGGGACTGGGAAGGGGAAGGACAACTTTGGGTTCTCCACCGACGGCCACAGAGGTGAGCATGGGGACTGGGGACTTGCATCTGTTCATTCACTGGGGGCTTTTGCTTTCATTCTGATACGTTGCTGCCCACGGGAGAGGGAATGACCAAAGACGAGATCACTGGCTATGTTCCTCTTGTGACAGGTTTTGGCCACAGCCAGTTTGGTGACAGGCAACCTGACGCTAACCAGGTAACGAAAGAGTGCATGTTTACTGTGAATACGTTATTCAGGTGCTGTATGTTGTCGAAGGCAGTTTGAAACTTATAGGAGCACTAGAGAAGTCTTAAAACACATAAAATGTTAAAATATGTAAAAGTTCCTTTTTGCTGACAGAGTAATTGAGAACAATTCTAAAAGTCAATATTTCTGTTTGACGGAAAAATGGATTGAATTATAATCATTAGAGCCATGTTATTTCTTATGTCCTCAATTCTCAACAAGGAACAGTGTGCACTCTCACCAGTGTCCCCAAGATTAGTTTGTTTTATCTCTCCCAGCAGATGCCCTATGTTATAAGCAACCAAGCAGCCAACAGTCCTGGCAACCACTACACCCTGCACAGCCCGGGAGTCAATTTCAAGAAACAGCGCCATGCTACCATTGTTTGACACAGTTTAGTTTGAACGCTTCTATCATAAACCATTTGATTTATTTATTGTAAAAAATCATTCCAGGTAATTCCAGATTGCACTTATTTATACAGCTCAATGCCTGAGATGGAGTCAGAGCTGTGAAATGGCTAGTGGAAGCATTGCCCCTGATGAGGTATGCTAAAGTATGGATCCAGCCGGAACAACAGAACTCCCCTCTGAAGTGACATCACGTCAGCCGTCCGAGACACGCAGTGTCCCTCCAGTCCAAGGCCTGCCCTTCTGTGAGGGTGGTGATCAGGGAGCCTACTACACGATAGGACAGAGGGTGGATCTTCTCCGCACCGCACTATGGATGAGACGGTGAAGTTGGCGACTGGATATCCCGTTAAAATTAGGAGCATCGGTGGCTGGGCCTAGAATGGAACATTTAGAAATGAGTGAGGTGTATGGAGGGGACTGAGACCCAACCCCCTGGACTTCCGAGAACATATATCTTATATGTAACCCATAACCCAACATAACCCATCTTTTCTTACATTTTTCAGTCCTCCGTGGGATGCATTTTACACATGTATCAACAAATATCAAATATCAATCAGTTTCTGCCATAATGAACAATATTGCTTCCTTTGATATATCTTATATTTTTGCATAATAAAACATTTATGAAGTCACAACTGTGAGATTTAAAAAAAAAGAAATTCTGCTAATATTAAAATAATTTATTTGCAATGTAATAAAATGTTAATTTGACAACTATTTTTCAAATCCTGATTAATTGTTCAGGTAATCCAGTGACCGTATAACAGGTACAGGCTGATGCTACACCACACCTGGAATTTGTTCAGGTTTATTATAGTTTACTTAGCAGACAGTTATCCAGTGTCACACCTTCAGCAAACAAATCTGTAAACTTATATATTATTGATATCTCCATTTAAAGACACTGCCTACAAATGTCTATAAATTGATTTCATTCATTAGCACTGAGTAAATGCAGTGAGGTTGATAGATGACAAGGTATTCTAAAATGACAGTCAGAACAGTCATTGTCACTTTATAAATAGTACTGACCCTTGAGAGCTGTCTGACTGCTGGCACCTGCTAATTAAGGCACTTGCTAATTAAGGATAGGTACAGGGAATTATTTTGGGGGATTATAGTTTTCGGGATGAAAAAAAAAAAAACAATATTCCATTATCTGATAGACTGTCAGGCAACGCTTGAAGCCCCTGAGGGGGCGACACTGTCCAGGGGTACCAGTACAAAATATGTGGTATCCATTCCATGTTGTATGGGTCTTTGGTGGGGATATGGGAAACAAGACCATTTCTATAAATGGATGAATGGATGGTGATATTCTCTCATAGTTAGTAAATCAAGTGTGGGTTGGTGATCAATGTTTTCAAAAGTCCATAGTTTATCACAAAGTTTACAACTGTTGTATCATCCGTCATGGAAAGGCCCAGGTCCCTTAGCGAGGTTTTATTGAAGGGCATTTTGGCCCATCTTATCGCTGAGCTGTTTTGATCCAGATTCTTTATGAGAAGTTTATGAGTCGCTGGGACAGGAATGTGTTAGGCTGGCAAGCAATACTTAATCAAAATAAACCACCTAATCAGAACAATGAAGCAGTGATATTTCTGTCCTACTGCTGAAACCATACCGCAATGACTGACAATTTGTGTGATTCACTGTAGCGGGAGCCAGTCTTTCCCGACATAAAACAATCCCTCCATCCACTGAGATTAGCAAGTACATATCAATTAGGCCCCACCATTCCAATGAAGCAGTTATGATGACAATTAAATGTGTGTGGGAGATGTTTCATGATATGTGAATTAAGCTTTTTGCATCTGAATTAGACTATCCTGGCCGATCCACAACAGGGGGAGAAAATTAGGTAGCTTCGCTCCACAAAATATTTGTGGGGGATAAGGAAATGGTTTGAGACAAAGTGTCTCCACAGTTTGAGAAAACAGTTGTGTTCCGTGGGTGCCAAGCCAAATATTGTAAATGCACAAATTTACAGAACGTAATCCAATTAATTCAAGAGGGCAGAGAAGAAAATGTGAGCCAGGGTGGCAAAGAAGCCATCGCACTCATAATGGGCCATTTTATCAGTCATATATATATATATATATACTGCAATCTTACTCTCTTTGGGACCGCTAGTCTGTTCTTGCATCATGGTGCATCATGGTGCATCATTCTCAGCCCGTCAAAACACATAGAACACGCTGTGCAAAAAATGCAAAGAGTCGGCATGAACACCAGCTATTTCCCAGTGGGATAACTACAAGTAATCTTTTCATTGCCATCAGAGCACACCAAGACTGGCACTGTGATCCGTGACATTCCTCCTCACCAGTGCGATCTGGTAAGAGAGTGACACAGCTTCTCCTGTCCTTTTCAACCATGCCATGCCGGAGATTACATCTCTTGCAGGGTTTACAATCCCGCCAGAGCGATGAGTATTATCTCACAGCTGTATGTTTATTATATGATTTTAAATCCAGGGTTTATTTTTCCTTCCTAATCTGAATGTCACCAGAGAAATGCGCTTGAGTTTAAATTGTAGCTAGGCCTTTATGAATCATGCATGTTTACAAATTCATGGATGGATCATCTGTCTCATTAATGTTAAGCAGTAATAAATTAAAAATATCAAAATTTCTGTCTCACATTGGATTTGCATTTTTTCAAATTAGCATATTTCCCAAGGCCTCTGAATCTCATGATTCAGAGGCCTTGAGTCCGTGAGTCCTGTAAGCTCTACTAATGTATATCTAATCCTCACTTGCATCAGGGCGCTGGTTTCATTCGAAGATTGTGGGGGTGGGCCTAGTTTTTGGGGTTTTTTCCTGCTCAATAATATGTCTGAAATGCCTAAAGCCATTTTAAACAACAAAGTTCCGTGTTGCATGACGGAAACTGATATCATCCAACAAACGTTGTCAACTACGGTGTAGCCCATTCAGCTTGTGTTCTTCTGGAGAAAGTTCAGCAGTTGTTCAATGTTGTCTGGGCTCAAATCAAAATTAAGAGCCACTACCCTCATGGCTGCATAATCCCACAAAGTGAAGTATCCATTTTCCATTTCCATTTCCGCACACAAGCACATCGATCCTGGCAGAAAATTAACTTGCACTCGCACTTGACACACAATCTCACATGGATAAACACATCAGCTCTAAATTGTTTCTTCACCTGACAGGAAATAAAAATGGGTGAAGAAGATTGAAGGGACAGCTCCGCACAAGACTTGACAATTTAAGACTTGATCTTAAATTACCATGGACAAAACAAATGATTCAGCAACAGCAGCAGACACGAATGGAGAGACATGGACGAAAATCAAAACATTGAAGCTTCAAACCTGGAGAAAACGTTCTTGCATGCAACTGTGGAAGAGGCGACAGCTGGATCCCAGCTACAGTGGGCCTCAAACAGGCCCTGTGTTATGTCTCAGGAATAGAAGGAGTCTTCCCTCATTCACCAGATAGGTTAATGTTGATGTTAATGTTTTTTTCGGTTCACAGTCGTAAGAATTTTAAAACTCACATTTCAACAGTTAATATGGAACAAAATGTTGTGTTCACATACTGATCATACTTTCTAAAGAGGAAGACATTAAAAATGAAAGGGGAGGAATATGTTATTTATTGATTATCTTTAGGCAATCTCAGTTTTGCATAAGGAAGAGTTTTGTGTGAAGTGGTTCACAAAACTGTTTTTGGTTTTGCCTTTCATCTTCAATCAATGAGAATGTACCCATTAAATTAGGACTGTTTGATTTAAATAAAGCAAGTTACTTTGGCTGCTGGGTCTAGCTCTGGGGCATTACAAACCTGAATTGGTGGCCATAGCAAATCACATAGTTAATTATTGCATTTGATTAATAACACTGAAAAAACCTGAAACATTTTTCCATGCCTTTCAGTAAGATATCAAAGCTAGTGTCAACAGCAGAAAGAAAAGATGACCTAACTTACCAACATCTTTCAGCTGTTCAGATGAAACATGGCTTGGTCCCCATCAAAAACATGGTCATTGTTTTCAATAGCTTATTAGTTCCAATTCATGTACTCCAAACTTGCTATTGAGACAAATTAGTGTGTGTGTGTGTATATATATATATATACATATATATATATATATATTACTTGCATTTTCTTTCTCTCTAGAATGCTCTTTGGTCTTCATTTTACCTCAGATTCACAACCTGACCAATGATCCTACAACAGCGGGGGTTTTATCCGGAAAATGTGACAGCAGAGGTGAAGGTAATCGTGTCCTTGTTAGGGAAATTTCTTTCATCTGCGTAAAACTGGGAGCTTCCACAGGACAGGGGTTAAATACTTATGCAAGGAACTTATTTCTGTTATATATTTGTAATACTAATATTTCCATAAAACCATTGATGGAGCTGGATATCTACTCCACACTCTAAATTCCAGAACTTCACATAAAGGTTAAATTGTGTTTAGATCTAGTGACTGGGAAGGCCATGGAAGGTGACTTCATCTCGGTGTTCTCGGTGAAACCTCTGAGGAATCTGTTGAGCAGTGTGTACAGTTTGCATTTTTCGTCTTGTTAAATGGGAAAAACTTGACAAAAAGTTTTTTCGGGGGGGAACTTGGTCGCCAAAAATGGTTTCGAATTTCTACCTCTCAGAATAACAATCAGACCCAATGTCTCCCACTAGATGGCTGCCAGAACCACCAGAATCACCATCGTATTTAACAGCAGTTAAATAGTGTTTAAGGCTGTCTTTGGCTTTCTCCTGCACCCATCCAGAACACAGAGTAAAATACGACTCATCAGACCATGTAATGATATTCCCTGCTCGGAAGTCCAGGTTCTGTACTCATTACACTGGGTTATGTGCTGGCCGTGCAGTGCACATGCCCGCCCACAACACAAAAGTTAGTAACAAAATGTCAGTGCATTCACTTGCAGATGTTATTTCCTCTCCATGCAGATCTCCACCCCATACACTCTCACAACACAGCCCAGATGAGGGGCTAAACAGTGAAGATAATAAGTGCCCCCAAGCACATATATTCTCACAGCTGTGACCGTAAACAATGAGTGTTTCCTTCTGTTATTGTGCAAAATGTGAATCAATTCCTCCCTCCTGGACTGCTCGGTTAGCAGAGGCTAACAGGCAGCTCCGCAAAACTGCAGACAGACACACGCACACGCAAAAAAGGAAAAATACTAATCTCTCTGCCTCTGCCACTGGCGTCCCCTTTCTGTCAGAACGCAGACGAGGGAGGTCACCCTGCTGCCAGTTTTATTTTGCTGACCCGCGACAATGGCACCCTCTCTCCCGTCTCTCTGCTAGAGAGCATGCATTCTAAAACACGCGACGAAAGGTCCTTTCAACGCCCAGCCGAACAACGCCTGGCACACTCACGCGTCAATCGAGATTTTGGGGCAGCATACCGGCTCAGCCGCCGATCCTTCCCAACCTGCCAGAACTCAGGTGGCCGCAGATCTCTAACAGCAACTGGGCTGACAAACTCTCTCTCATCCCACACAGACCTCAAGGAAGAAAGAAAACGGAAAGACAATATCTACCACCAGATTTTTTGTCAAAAAAACACTACGGATAATTCTCAAATCTGTACAGAAACAGTGTAATAATCCCCCAGGCATAACCAGCTAATAAAAGAATAAAATAAAGGAGCCACTTTCCCTGCTTAGGCTCCCTGTTATCCACATTGTCATCAAAAACGGGGAATTGGATCATTGGAAGCATGTGAAATACATGCAACCGAAACCAACAAACCGACACAAGGCGCCCCCCCCCCCCCCCCCCCCCCCAGCCAACCAACCAAAAATTAGTGGTGGGCGTACCAGGTTTTTTAAACAAGGCCCCGAAGGGGTTTTTAG
>JAOYSI010037291.1:0-26102 GCA_025775065.1 Hiodon alosoides
GAGAAGCGTGATTCGTTACTCAAAATAACACCTTTCCACTACTCCAGAGTCCAGTGGCTGCGTGCTTTACACCACTCCATCAGACGCTTGGCATTGTGCTTGATGATGTAAGACTTGCATACAGCTGCTTGACCATGGAAACCTATGCCATGAAGCTCCCAGCACACAGTTTTTGTGCTGATGTTAATGCCGGAGGAGGTTTGGAACTCTGCAGTTATTGAGTCAGCAGAGCATTGGCGACTTTTACACACTATGTGACTCAGCACTCGGCTCTGTAACTTTACGTGGTCTGAGCAGCTGTGGTTCCGAAATGCTTCAACTTTGCAATAAAACCACTCACAGTTGATCATGGAATATCTAGGAGGGAAGAATTTTCACAAACTGACTTGCAACAACGGCATCCTATTACAGTACCACGCTCAAATTCAGTGAGCTCTTTAGAATGACCCATTCTTTCACTAATGTTTTTAAAAGTAGACTGCATGGCTAGGTGCTTGATTTTATAGACCTGTGGCAATGAGACTGAATGAAACACCTGAATTCAATGATTAAGAGGCGTGGCCCAATACTTTTGTCCATATAGTGTATAATGGAAAGGACCTATACAATAAGGGTGACATTAAGAAGCAAGGAGACGGATAGAAGTTAACAATTAACTGATCTATATACACATTCAATTAATCCAATAAAAAGGAAAGTTTATCCATCAGACAGACAGATAACTATTTTATTTAAATCTCACAGTTTTTTTCACAAGTAATTCCCTATGGGAAGTATTTGTAACAACCCATTAAAACCCATTCCTATTAGTTTCAGTGAGCATAAAATTATGAAAGCATTGCCCATAATGTTGTTAATTTCAACACGTTTGTCAGTATGAACACTTTGCAACAGTTTAAAGGTGTTCTCTTTCCAATCCCCAATTAAAATCTAGAGAATCTCAGTGTTTAGCTCTAGATATTACAGTGACAAGTTAAATGCATTTGGCTGACTTGGGTACTGAACCTCATCAGTTGTACCTTATAATATAGAAAGCATGTTTTAACAGTTAAGCTCCAAATATCAGTACTGTGTATGGAACATTTCCATTAAACATAACTAACATAGTTAATCCAGTTAATTGATAGATTATTCAGATAATGGCAAATAATTAATCAACTAATTTTTTTGACTGATATACCACTCAAACTGCATGAAAGTTGCTTAATAGCGTCGACATTCACAGTGTTTTAATAGTCAAAGCTCCGTAACTGCAAAATGTTTGGCACTGTTAGGGGTGATCAGTGCAGTACCCAGAATTAAATCATGTATACAAAATTTAAATGAAATGGCAAACTGCATTTCATTAGATTATATTGCAAATAAAAAAAATAATTATGTGTAAATTAAAATATTATTATCCATTATGTATTAACATATTTAATTATTTTTTCCTGGGTTTCAGCTGATGCTCGAGAAGAACTGCATGCAAGAAAAAACTGAAAGAATAGAATTAAATAAATAAATAATAATTTACAGGTTTTGATGTTCCATTTCTTCGTCTCCAGCAGTGCTTGTAAAGGTCCCTTGTAATGTGATTTTAATTTGAATGTATTTTTCCTGTGAATCAAATCTAACATTGACATGTGGGTTTTAGCAATGAGCGTGAGTAGTTCCCAGGAAAGTTAATGTACCCTTTAAACGTCTTTGTTATCGATGTCACTATTCGGGATGAGCATGAGTACTCAGGTATTTGCTAAGGATGTTAGTATTTGTTAACATATGGCATGATGGATGGTTCAATGTTTTTTTACCACATAAAACCAAGTTAATGGATTAAGTTCATAAACTTAAAACGTAAACTCAAACGTAAAATTAAACAAAGACTAAACAAAGTTAAAGTCGTCAAATTTAATTAATTTTAAATTTAATACAAATTTATATATACATATACAAATGAATCAGCAGATAAATGTGTTTATTTTAACTAAATACATTTTATATTTAACTACTGGAGAGTAAGAGTTAATTACTAATAATCTTGTGGTACAGCGTGTGTAAACTGATGGACAGTATTCTTAGGCTTTTAGAGGTGCCAAGAGGCAAGTTTTAAAAAACCTGATATTTAAAAAAAAAAATGTTGCTCTACGTTTTTCTTTTTGAACGGGCCTAGAGACTGATTTTGTCACTACCCCTCTCAGCTACCTAGTTCGTCACAAACCCAAACCATAAAACAAACTTCCTAATCCAGCAGATGGAAACTCAGGGTTTTCACCTGGACCAAAAATGCAGATATGCGTCTAAAAAAAAAACAAAGAATATAACCAAAAATATCTACTGTAGCTATGAGTATTGTTATACTACCATTTGTCCACCAGAGGTCCTCCATCTACTAACAAAGAGGCCACGCATGGTACAAGCTTTGTTTTCACCTTATAAGATTAAACTATATGAATTTAATTAATTTAATGTGAATAGTTTTCAATAGTCCCACTGTTTCTACTCATTGGCTTTATTCTCTGAATTTTGGTGCAAATACTCTAGAGTTACTAAAACACGTAAAAAGAGACTTCCTTTATTAATAAATATTTTAGGTCTCATATTTGACTTGCCAAATGAGTTCATATGTTGTGAAATGTGGAAAAGAATTCAGTTTGATAATCAAAATTAGAGAACCATAACCTCTGGACTCTGATATCTACCCTTCTGGGACAACTCTTTCTTCTGAACTCTGACCTCCACCCTTCTGCGACAACCCTTTCTTCTGGACTCTGACCTGCACAATTCTGGGAGAACCCTGTCCTCTGGACTCTCGTCTACACCCTTCTGGGACAACCATAACTTCTGAACTGTCACCGGCATCCTTCTGGGACAACCCTGTCCTCTGGACTCTGACCTGCATCCTTCTGGGACGACCCTGTCCGATTCACCCTGCATGTTGTACTAATAGAACCAGTTTATTTTTTCTCCAAAATTTCTCTCCTCTAGTGCCATTGATAAGTAGAAATTAAGGTATTTGCATGTTAACAAGGCCACAAGGCTCATATCTTTTTGGAGGGTTACAGATCTCCTGCCTGCACAGTTACAGATTCAGTATTGATCTTTCAGCATCAACAGTTAAAAAAAAAAAAAAAAAAAAACTTAGTAACCATAGCAACTCTGTTATAGAATTTAGGTCTCTGAAGCACATACTGTGCTGAGCTCCCAGGAAAATGAATCTGTTCTTGATTGAGAAAGCAGATATTGACATCCCTACATGACATTACAGGTTTTTAAGAAACAAAAAATTACATGAATCTGTAGTTCAAAACTTAGGCTAAACCACTTTAAACTTGATTATATTATATAAACAACATCATGTCAGTGCTTGTGTTTCACGTTAGTTGCATCACACAAAACAGAACATACTTCACATGAATAAGCCATCAACTGACAGGAGTTACAATTCTAGCCCTACCTCCTAGTGTCTAGGATGACTGAATAATCACAATTCCTATTTTCAATGTCAGTTTGTCACCGAAAATAAAACAGTGAAATCAACTTCCACTCCTGAAATACAGTAAAAACACAATGGCCCCTGGAGGTACGGTTATAACCAGTTTTTCCACCACTCCTGAAATGCAGTAAAAAGCCACAACACAATGGCCCCTGGAGGTATGGTTATAACAAGCTGTTCCTCCTCAACAGAAATGCAGTAAAAACCAACAACACAAGGACCTCTGGAGGAATGGTTATAACCAGTTTTTTCTTGTTGGTGGCCCTGGTGTAGGGTTCGGCTGCCAGCTCCCTACACTGAAAACAGTGAACAATCAGGGACACTGTGCTAGCTCTGTCTTCTCACCCCACCTACGGCGTTATGTCCTTGGCTCCGGATCACACTCTCAACCAAGGGCAACGCCAGCCAAGTAATCAGCACCCATCAAGCAGTTTCACTAAGCCTTGAAAAAAATAGGGGTAAAAACTTTGGAGTGAGATCACATAAATAACCATTAACACGTCATTGGTCTTTCATAGGCACTTAAATATATTTAGCAGCAGATGAAGTGTTAGTCAGTGACTAGCAGCTCATAGGACATTATCTCATCCTGATTTCAATCCAGCTGGACCTACAGTCATCATAAAGACACAGGAAGTATCCCAAAATAGCATTGTTTTGTGACGACGACATTGGCATGATCATTTTAACTGCATCAGTGAGATTCATTTAGTTTAGTTATTTATAATTACAAAATGTTCTGTCATTATCTGTGTCAATGTCATGCTTCAAAAACTGTGAGATTCAAAAGCTGTTTCTCCAGTGGGATTTGAGGGGATAATCAAGGCATGTTATTACCAGTGTCTCTCTCATTCTGTAGATAGGCAGCAAAGTAAGGAGAGCTAAATGTAAAATGTAATGTAGCGCCAAACTATAGATGTACAATGTACGACTTTGGAATAGTATCCTGTAAATATTTTGTCAATGGACTGATTGTTATAGATCTATAAAGGTAATGTATATATTTTGGATCTATATTTCATTTTCTTGCCATTATTTTCTTCAAAAATTAAAATAATTAAAAAAAAATAGAAATTTTGGACAAAATTGTGACTTCTATCTCATCCAGCTACTTTGGTACCTCTCATCGATTGATATTGTAATCTGAGACTGCAATCTATTCAACAAATGATTCAATAAATGTGGGAACCTCTTATTGGCTTATTATAATAATAATAACTGCATACTATATTAAATTATTATATATATATATATATATATATATTATATATATACAATTTTTTTTTTTCAATGTCTTAATAGTAGCATCACTTCACAAAAGCACATTTCAAGGAAAATGTCATGTGAATTTTCATTTATAATTTTGTTCCATTCGGCAAAAATATGCAATGTTATCTAAAGCAATTGTGACTTTAAAAAGTCATTGTGTATTTGATCCCGGAGGATTTTCTGCTATTCAGTGAACTTTGATCTAACACGCAGGAACTTTGGTGCCAGGGTGCTGGATTCCACTCTGGATCTGGGCACTGTCTGGTTGGAGATTGGTGTACCCTGCTTGTTAAGACTGCACTACCACCCTCATTTGCAGTTACGGACAATGAGTGAATAATTTGTTTCTGCAGATTCCCTCAAAATTCACAATGACAACAACAAAAAAAAAAACGATATTTGTTTTTGATAGAAAATGTTATGTAATTTTTGATGTGATTTTTTTTTTTTTTTAAACGGTTTCTAGATTTTTCTCTGAATGATTAGATTAAAACAATGATTTTAAAAAAGTTATATTCAACACGAATGTCCTGGAATCTAGCAATCAAGCAAAATTTTCCATTTTCCCCAACAATTCTGTTGTACTACAAATCTTATCAAAGATAAGTCATACAAATGTCATACTATTCAACTTCTTTATAAACAACTTATTTGGAACTGCTTATGTTAAACTAATAATGATTCTTTTATATATAATTTTTAATTCAAAAGTGTTTACACACTTTTATTTTTAATCCTCCTTTAAGGTAATGTGGCACGTCAGGGCATGCCCGGTCCGGAAGTGGCTGTAGACAGGAACAGGGGTGTGTTTATCTCTTTTATTCAGAATTTCAAGTAAGACAAATCGAACAAAACAACAACTCAACCAAAACTCAAAATGAACTGCCAGCATTGGGGAAAAGCGAAACAAAGCCAATCGTCAAAAATTTAAATCTATAACAACCAAACATACTTTTCATGTGCGACTAAAACTCCCCTAGCCCTCTGCTGGAACAATTTATAGAAGTTTTTAATTGTTGGTAACAAGGTTCTTCCGTTGGGCATGGCCCCAGAGCTTGAGGGTCTGTTTCCTGGGTGCCAGTCACAGGTAACTCTTATTCAAAGTGGGAAGGCTACAATAATTATAATATTTAAAATATATAGCCTTTTCTAGGATTTACAGACAAAGATGATGGGAAAAAGCACACTAAAACAGCATCTAAAGCATATTTTAAAAATAACATAGAAACCCGCACAGAACTGAAAACAGTTTAAAAAGTAAGTTTTAAAAAAAATATATGTTTTCAAAAGAGATTTTAAAATATCTATAGGAGCTTCCCTTAGTTTGAGGGGCATAACTGGCAAACACATCTTTGGAAAAACCAGCAATCGTTGGTCCCAATCTTAAAGCATGTACAGGGGCATGGAGGATTAAAAATTATTTTAAATAGGCTAGTGCTGAGGCTTTGTATGCAAGTAAAAAAAGGATATTGAAATCAATTATTTGCTTTTACTGGGAGCCAATGATGGGATGTTGAAATAGGGGTGAGGTGAGCAGAGGGTGGGGTAGTAGTGAAGACCCTGACCACTGCATTCTAGACCATTTGGAGCCTCTGCAAGAGCTTACCAGAGATCCTTGAGTCCATTACAATAATTATTGCGAGAGCATCAATTATATATTATTCTCTGCATCAATAGCTCTGAGGGAGGATCTTAGTTGGGAGATGTTGTGCCGATGGGGAAAGGACATGTTGGTGGTATCCTTAATAAGGTACTCAAAAGATAGTACTGAATCAAAGATCACACCAAGATTTTGGGCTTCAGAGAGCAACTTGCTTCTACCCTATACGTTTTTAGGTGGACACCTTACGCAGCTATTGGGGAATGGTTCTTTGATTGATATTACTTTATTACAGTTTTATTTTAATTTTAATTTCAAATCAAGATTTGACTCCGGTTTGGGCTGGAAATAATGCGTGTAGTTACAATAACTATTTAAATGAATTCCATGATTGTGAAGTATTTGACCAAGAGGTAAAAGATGAACACTAAAAGGTACTGCGGAGTACAGAGCCCTGTCAAACATCAGCAGAGACTGGCTCATTACCACAATGACCTTGTGTCAGAAAGGTGAGATTGAAACCGCTGGAGAACAATGCCAGAGACGGCGCAGAACAACCTCATGATCGACTGTATCAAACACAGATCCAAGAGCACAAGTATAGTAATAAGGCCAAATCAGCAGGTACCAAAGGGTTGTTTTCCACCTTCAGCAGGACCATCTCTGCCCCTTCACCAGGAGTGTCTCTGCCCCTTCAGCAGGGCTGTCTCTGCCCCTACACCAGGTCCGTCTCTAACCCTTCAGCTGGACTGTCCCTGCCCCTTCACTAGGACCGTCTCTAACCCTTCAGCAGGGCTGTCTAAAGCAGATCCTGTACTGGTGAATCCCATGATGCTACATGATAATGCTACAATAATAAGTATTTAGTACTTTTATATATATATATATACGCGTGTGTGTGTGTGTGTGTGTATGTGTGCAAGTTAGCTCTGGACTGGCCTCTATATTTAATATTTAATCTATTGACCTACTTCTTAATTAATTTGGTTTGATTGAGTTATTAAAAGCAGGCCACGGCATTATCTGATTTTAGTTTTCTGTGACAATTTAAGAAAAGAAAGTAAAAATCAACTGTACTCTAATAATAAAAACATCCATACTCAAGTTACTAATATTGCCAATTTAAGGAGACAACTAAGGAGCTACAGTTTATTTCTGAAATTTCACAGCAGAGGAACTATGTGGAAATAAGTCAAATCCAGACCTTAAATGGCACAATTAACTAAAACGCCTATCCTGAATGAGATGAGCTCGGTTGCTACAAAAGACAGTATACAAAGCTGGGCTCCAGGCCTAGAGTTGTGAACCACTGACATATACCAGTGGAGACCATGTTAATTGTCCGATGCATCTTTAGTTTATGATTTTGGCAGACACAAGTATATATCCAATTAGATGTTTGAACCATCAGTCACATTGGGTGTCTGTCAGGCAGCTGGTTGCCCTGGGTGTCTCTGTCAGGCAGCTGCATGGCCTTTGGGACCAGGGCCTTGATGAGTGAACTGCACTGAGGCTGTTTGTGTGGCTTTTTTATCATTTGGTATAATCAGATGTGAGTGTAAATTGATGGCAAACAGCTCTAATGGCAATTTTTCCTTTTCCTTTCCTTATCTTTGACAGGTCTGAACTTGTATGTTGTTTTCCCCAATTTTAAATATGGTTCCAACAGCATAGTACAAATTTGAATTCGCAATTGAAATGATGCTAGTGCAATTTTAATGTATAATTAAGAGAGAACAAATGAATGCTACACAAAACAAGAAAAAACACATTTGTTAAAAATACCACATAGAGGCTTCAAGACATCACCACATGTAGACCGTTTCTCAAATAAAAAGGCATAATCTATAAACTGCACCTAATGGACAGAAAGCAGAATATTTGTTTCTGGGCAAGAAGCCAAAATGCCCATTCACTTATCATTGGAAACAAGAAATCCCTCACTCCCACTCCGACCGTGTCTTTAATTAGTTTAATGTTTAGTCAACGTGCTGTCCACTCCCCGTTTCAGGACTGCTGCCGGAGTACTGTTGTGTGCAATCTTTCAAAGGCCTCAATTATGTCTGTAATTTAACACTAAGTAATGAGCTTTAGTCACGATTGATGACCTGCTTTTCACCCACATTTGTATTGGGTGAAATCAAGTTTGGCCATCAGTGGGAGAATCCGGGATGTGAGTAGGCTGCAGTGTGGACTGAATATTAGGAACAGTCACACCAGTGTAGCCACAGGTGTCCCACCTCCTCACAATGGTGTCACTGCATCATCCTGTTCCAGGCCAAATTCAAAACGAGGAAAGTTTCACTTCCGAAGAAATGTTACACCCCCACTAATAACTCTCCGTACAACTATTCCATTTGAGTTGTTGAGGCAATATACTATAGCGTACTACTGAATGTACTTTATATTCCATTACTGGCTCAATAATGGCATTTGTGCCAAGTATGATGGGTAAAAATTTCTTATTGCATTTGGACCCAAACACCTTCAGAGCAATCATGAGAAATGATGTCCCTCCTCAACCCCTTCTATCTGAGGACGTTTTTATAATGTGGGTGCGAGGGTAATAAGGTGTCAGGCAGTCCCTCTGTCATCCTTACAGGGTGTAAATAATTCTGTGTGGCAGCCAGGAAAATCAGTGTGATAAACCTTGGAGTCCCAGGTTTTATTAAATTCTTAGACATCTCCCTTCACATCTTCCTGCCTGTTAGACATTCTAAGCTCTTGGACTTATTCATCTATATTTCGACTTATCAAGTTTCAATTGAAGCTATTACTGCAGTGGTAGTCATTACCTACATCATAATTTTAATCAGCTATTTCTTGATAGATTAAACTAAATTGAAACTTTTTTTAATCAAACTTTTTTTTAGTCCAGGAAGAATAATTCTCTAACACTGCTCTTGTTAAAAAAACACAATCTCACAAATGTTTCATTTCATATAACTGTTATTGGTGATATAATACTGCCATTGTAAATTCCACCAATCGAAACCGCACAATGGATTCAGTTTGTCTCAAGATCTGCTGCAGAGCCACTTACATACACAAAACGCATATAACGAATGTCTGAATCCATAAAAGAAATGTAAAAACTGAAGATTCATTTAAAGATTATAAAAACTTTTTATATGCTATTATTGGGTCCTTGTTTCTATGGGATATAAAATTATGTAACACGGCAGCAACAAAACCTTTCAGTAACATCCTCCATCATGGTAAAGGCCAGGAATAATTCTAAAATTACAGACAAATAGTAACTTATCATTAAGTTTGGCAATGGCTATACATCTACCAGTTTCCACAATAGAGTCTATCATAAACAAGTTCAAAGCCTTAGTAACAGTTGCTACCTTACCAGGAAGTGGAAGCAAGAGCATATTGCCACCACACACTGATGTCAGTATAGCAACCAAAAATCCAAGGTTCAAACTTAATCATCCGGATATAACGTCTAGAAAACTACTATTCAGCGTTGACTGCATGAATATGGTGTTCAGAGCTGAGTTGCTAGGAGGAAGCCTTTGCTGAAGGCTCAACACAAAAAGAGATGGTATGAATTTGCCAAACTGCATCTCTATGAATATTGTGACTCATGGTCAGATGCTATCAGATAATTCTCAGCATTAATTTAGGCACCAAAATGGTGAGGCACAAACAATAGAAAAATATTTAGTGGGCAAAAGTGGCCAACAATCCTGTATCCTCTGGTAGAGGGCTCAAACCGGGTTGAAAATGGAAATTCCAGCATGACAATGTTCCAAAGCATGCAGTAAATTTTACAAAGAAATGGTTAGTAGAACACAAAATAAATGTTATTTACTAGCAAACATTAGACCTTAATCCAATTGAACATTTGTTTTAAACTCAAGAAAGAAAAGAAAAAGAAAAAAACTATAAATCTGGTAGAGCTGGAAAAATGAAAAACCCTTCAGGAACTGTGCCACAATCTGCAAAAACGGACGGTCTTCTCAGTGTGATAAAAACAAAAGACGAATGTACAAATTACTAATTGTAGGTTTGTGAATCTTCTTTCTGCTGAACGTTTTGGTTAAATATGGATAAATATGAAAATATATGGAGTGAATTTTAGCTGTACAGCATTCATTTTTGAGCAGGTGTCACCAACCCTGTGGACGTCGCAGGGGAGATGAAGTTTATTACAAGCGATTCATCTGTGAAGGTCACACAGAGTAAGCGCAAAAAGACATTGGAAAAGAGCAAAGTCATGATGTCCATTTCATTGCTTAAGAGTACTGGAATGCCTGCCATTTCAGTTTGCCCGCTTGTGAAAATGAGTTCCGTCTCACAAGGGTGACAAGGGCATTCACTCGTCTATGGAGGGGGGTGAAAAACGTTGTAAAAAAATGACCTCTCCCACAGTATGGACAGCCCTACTTCGCCACGGGCAGAACTATTTGGTTTCATAGTAGCCTGTCAAGGTAAGGCATAAACTGAGTGATGGAGCGGGGGCTACAGTTATACAGGGAGAAAGGTCTACACCACAGACTTAATGCCAGGTCCGAGTTCCACCAGCCGACCAGGGCTTAGACAACAATGCTCTAAAGATCAGCCCCATATAAAACATTCATAAGGTCCTTTATCAGGTGGCCTCTGTCTTTTTTGAGTGAATTTAGTTTGTATTTTCATACAGAAGGATGTAGAGGAGGATTGGGAAAATATATTCCCAGCAATACTACACAGACATATTCGAATGCCTAAAATGGAACAAATATTTTCCTTCAAATTCCAGAAGATGGGAAATGGGGGGTAGGAATGCTCAGGCTTACATGCAAATGTAGGAGGTTGAGCAGAAAATAAGGAAATGTCAGACATAGCACTTGAGGAAAAATAACTGAACTATGGATAAATTCAATGACGCCATCTCTCATGAGAAAGATGCAGGCAGTATGAACAGTGTTAAGGGAATGATGCAGGCAGTATACAACAGTGTTGAAGAAATAATGCAGGCAGTATAGACAGTGTTAAGGGAATGATGCAGGCAGTATAAAACACTGTTGAAGAAATGACACAGGCAGTATAAACAGTGTTAAGAGAATTATGCAGGCAGTATAAAACACTGTTGAAGTAATGATGAAGGCTCAGTTAACAAATGCAGAGAAAATGATGCAGGTTGTGCATGCCGTGTGTGATCCTTTAAACAGCCTGTTTGACTGGGTACCTCATGGGCTGACGGGATGCTGACATAACCTCACTAGGGCCTAACCCAGCTGTATCTGCAGTCGGCATACCGGAGCCAAGGCTAATCTTCACTTTCTGTGTGAGTTTGCCGACGTCAATGCCAAGGACACAGTGGCCTCAAAAGACATTATGGAAGATGCTTCCTCCTTTAATCACGGTCAGCCAAACCAAGCTTATTTTGAAAAACAAAACATATGCAATGCACTGGGGCTTTTATATCACCACCATTCATCTACTGTCTGAATACGCGAAGATAAACTGGTTCTCTGCCACGCCACGCTACTGTTCAGAATCTTACAAATTAAAGACTCCATCTCCGCATGTCCACACAATCTGTGTTGTTTTAAAAATTAAAAAAAAACAGCACAGAGTAGATTTAATGAATCCCAGCATGGTGGTCCAAGCCCCCCATCTCAGCTGTGGGGGTGGGAATTCCAACCGTTTCCCCTCCTCCTGTGATCAAACTGAATCCAGTCTACGAAAAACCTTCTCACAGGACTCAAACAGATGTTTTAAAAATCCTCACATATTTCTAAATTAACTAGAAAAAACAAAGCATAAGTTCTATGGTCACCGGTTAAGTTGACATACGGCAGTAAAGCCCAAATAATCGTGTGAAATATCTGTTATAAAAAGTTGGCGAATACCCGACTACGCCACCTGGTGGTGACAGAGCACCAGGAACTCAGATTTGAAGTAGTGACCAACTGAGAAAATACCACAATTTCCAAATACACAGAGGTTTACAACCAATTGCAATATCTCACATGTTCGAGTACACCAATCCAAGTTTCCCCAAATACCTCCGTTATTCCGGTGCTCCAGACCGTGTTTGACTTTCTCGATCTCCCTGATCTGTCCGTACTTTGCTTCTTTTCCCTTTTGCTCTTTCCCCTTCTGTCATTAGCTAGCTGCTACCAAATATATTCAGTTCCCGATCAGGCGGCAATCATTGTAAATTATCCCACAAAAGATTGGGTCTGAAATCTCACGTGGTCAGTTTTATTTGAGGAGTGTGTCTTCCAATTAAGACAAGGTTACCAACAGCCGGCCGTCTCTCCATGCACTTCAACACACTTGTACCAGGTAAGTAAAAAAACAAAAAACACACATGAAAGTAAAATACACACATGGAGAAACGGCAAAAGCAATGCAATAATCCGTTATCTCATAACATATCCTTCACTGTCTGCCTTCACATGACCCCCAGGTCTTGTTTTAGGAAGTGTCTGTTACATTGAACAGTAAGGGTGTTAATTAGCTCACGCATATCCAAGATGTCAGGTCTCATAAATTTCCCAGAGGATTTACATACTATAATGCAGTCTGAAACTCTTCAGCCTTGAAAATTCTTTCTCACAGGGTTCAGGAAATATTCCCAGACTCTGTTTTGATTTGCAGATTTACACTGAACATAACTGTATTGCTAGAGAACAACCGGATAGAAAATACATGATGAACAAATTCTCATATAGTGGATTTGTCTGTCCTTACTCTCCGCTGTTTCGGGAATAATTTTGAACCACTGATGCTATCAAAACAAATTCCCTCTAACTTCAACTGAGATGCTGCTTGTCACAACAGAAAAGTGTTGGTATTGCTTGATATTATTGTCGTTATCCTTTTTTTCCCCATGGTATATATATTATATATTTACATATAACTTACAAAAAAGTTTTGTTTTTTTACAATGCTGGAAACCATACATTTCCTCTTAGCACTTAGTTTTGTATTAAGCAGTCCTCAGGTGAGCAGACATTACTTTAATGTGAAAACACTATGGAACAAACACCGGAGGCTGCAATACAAGTTCAGCTCAATTTTCCGAATTTGCTCACAGCTGAAAATGTGCCTTGCTCAAACCCAGCTGATTTTTAACCTCCTGTATTATCACATGTGGTCTGTTGTCAGAGGATGCCAGATGGATGAATGGCATAGAAATACGTATGTTTTAGAGATGTTTTGCATAATTAGGTCTATTTCACTTTTGGAGGACAGTAAAACAGATTTATTCCCCGGTTAATGTAAGAACAGTTAAATGAGAGAAAGTGAATATTTAGAAATAATATTTTAGGGCAGCGTATTATCATTCCAGGAACAGCATCCCTAAAGCACGCAGAGCCATTGCACCCTGGTATCCTGGTGAACTGATAACAAGACATTCTTGTCACATTCCAAATGGCAGGCTCTGCCTTCAACATGGGGACAGATGTACTGCAGATTAGTACACACATGGGGCGAGAGCGCCAAGGCTGTGATAATGCATTTAATCCAAAGGCAGAATTCATCCGGCGTCTTCGGTTCCAGCGGATGCTGGCAGTTTGCAACCCAAGTCTCGCGTCGCTCAGATTCCTTTGACCAGCCTACCCGCTATCACACATCTCGCATCTTGCCTGATATGCATCCCTCACACATGCGATCATTGGTCTTTAATAGAGGCTCGATCGCAGGGTCCCGAGGGAGATGGGTATTGGAAGTAACAGGTAGGACAAAACGGCACAGCTGTTTAATTTTCACACTCAGGAGCTTAAACATAAAGGAGTCTACCTGTTTCGTGTCTCCATGTTTAAAACGGCTGACTAATTACCCTTAAAAAGATCTGACAATGAATGCTCCGACAGTGCTTTGTTTAGAGTTGCTTGGACAGTTGCGCTAAAGAGATGGCTTTTTTTTCCAAGTCACTGCCCGGGCCAGATGTGAGATGCTACTGTTTTGATCGTGTGTACTGTAGATAGTGTTCAAATAAACAACGTTCTCAAACAGTGAAGAGAGAGGAGTAGCTAACAATAGAGTTCTGTTAGCCCATGACAATGCGGATGCCGAAGCTCATAATGAAGGCCTTCAGCGAGGTCCCGGCTGAGTATCTATAGCCACTTACTGATTGTGGGTATCGATGAGGGCAGTGCTTTTAAGTGCTTAAAACCATCTGAAGCATTTTAATCCCCTTTAATCTTTTATTTAGCTATTTGTTTTGTAAACAGCATTCTTCCATTACAATCAAGTAATCAGAACAAATAAGCAGGGCAACATGACTGGACACCTTTTTTTTCCTGCAGAAAGAAATTATTAAATCCCAAGGAGTGGCTTCTACCTCCAGCTTAGAGAGCCTATAGCAGCTTCGCACTCACCTTTATATAGGTGAAGACTACTGAATGTCAACCTACCTACAGCTACCGGGTTTCTTCATGCACTCAGTTTCCAGGACTCTAATACAGTGGCAGCTCGGGTATCTATATACACACTTTTCATTTCACTTGAAGCATAGGGTCTCTTAAAAGATCCGATATACAAAAGATTCAGCCAAAACACGGAACCAACAAGTTCACCCACAAGTGCACCCACGAGTTCACCCACAAGGCTTTTAGATTGATGGAATCCATCCGTCCATAATGTATGTGAAGGGAATAATAAAATAAAGCGATAAAACTACCAAGATCATCTTTCTGGGGACTTAGTGGACGGGCTTCTCAGAGCCTTGGAGAGCATTACTCCATTAACAGTGAGCCATTATTAGAAAGTGGCCTTTGCTGTTCCAGTGTATCTAAGATCCTATTCAATTCAAAGAGGAAGGGGCTCAGCACATCACACTCAACACTGCATGCTTTAGAAAAACAATCTAGGTAAGATGACTCACTTCATCATATGTGGTACAGGACAGATCACATCATCAGAAAAATGGCAGTAATCACTATCATCAGTAAAATAGCACTTTCATCAGTAATATAAATATATAATAAAATCAAATGTGAAAAAAAAAAAAAATACTTTATTTGATCCCAATACTCATACTAGGCTGGAGGGACTATGCAAATTTTACATAGAAAACGGAATAAAAGGCCTATCATCAGTAATATAGCATTAATCACTATCATCAGTGATCACATTAGTATCATTAATATAGCACTAATCACATTAGCCTCAGTAATATATCACTAATCACATTAGCATCAGTAATATAGCAGTAATCACGTTAGCATCAGTAATTTAACACTATCGTCAGTAATATAGCACTGATCACTGTCACCAGTAATATAGCACTTATCACTATCAACAGTAATATTACACTCATCCCATCAGTTATTAACCACTATTCACATTAGCATCAGTATTACAGCACTGATCATTATCATCGCTAGCGATACGGCACATACAAATTGTTTGAAGAAATTATGTCGGGCATAATGAAACATAATAATACTACCCCGACTAATACTACAACTACTATCAATAATAATAATTTCAAAATACATATTTGCAAAATATAAAAAATATGATACTGGACTGAAGGATGGTGTAAATGTCACATAGAAAAGGGAGTAACAGAAGGAACTAAATAAAAACGGAAATACAAGCAGGCCGGTGTAGCATACTGTGGAACGGGAACGGTTGAAATGCTGCAGGGAAAAAACCCCCAAAAAAAACAGGCAGAGGTGCTAGATGACGACGTTCCCCTACATGGTAGCTTTGTCATGGCCCAGCCCGGCCTGGCCCGGCCCAGAAATATAAACTGCTCCCCCGAGCTTGGACAGCTGATGGCCACATTCCACTTAATACCCCAACAACTCAGCAGTCGGAGACTCCCGTCTGACAGACCCTTCTAACATCCCCCAGATCCCTGCCTCCACTGCTGTGAGTCGACCCTAACAAACCAGTCGGCTGGCCCGGCGACACAGTCTCCCTCTCTTTCTCACATCTAGGCCACCCCAAAGGGGAGCCGGAAAGTGAGAAGCATGAAGCAGATGGTGCCTTCCTACAGGCTGCGTATCACCTCAATAATTGATTTAAGTCATAACATTAAAAGAATATTTTAACATAAACGAGGAGCCATATTAAAGTTATCCATATTGCTAGAACAGCCCGTGACATCTTTCTGAGGATTCAGCTAGGAGGGATGACCCATGTGGGTGCATTTTAAGAAGCTACTTCCTTTAAAAAAATGTTTTTCATATTATATTTTATTATTAGATTTTTATTAGATGGAAAAAAAATGTCAGAAAAAGTAGGTGATGAGGATTAGATTATTTCTGACTGGCACTTAAGTAATAACAATTTAAATGTTAACATACCACTTAGAAAAGCTTTTACTGAATAACTGGCTGAAATTGCAGACAGCTAAAAGGCTTAGCATTGCTTTTGAACAAACACTTCTCATACAAAGCACCTAGCCAATAAAAGTATGTATTTGGTTGATGACATAAAAAATGGTAGCTTTGCTTTCCTTTGAGAATTGCGTTTCTATCCATTATGGAAAGGAAACAAAAAATATTGTATTCAAAACTGTTTCTGCTTTATTTGTTGATCTAGGCTCACCAATCAGAATATTTTAATTCTGTGCATAGCAATTAAAAATTGCTTTTTAAAAATATGATGTAGCATAGTAGTTTTATGTTGGCTATTAATAACAGTGAGGACTGTGGGGAAAAACATTTGTAGAAAAAGATTCATGGAAAGGAAGCAATTCCCCTGATAAAACATTAAGAATTTAATTATGTTCCAAGAGTACAAGGCGAAGGAGGGGCTGGTGGAGCCAGTTAACTGGTCTGGCCTGTGTTTCTCTTTGCTCTCCCGTCTTTTTAAGTCACCGATCTGGTCCGTAAACTGAATCACAGTGCGGCTCTGGAACAGGAAGGCCTGCTGGTGCTTTCGTCTCATTGTTTCATTTCTTTGTCACTGTTCCTCAACTGCAGTCGATGTCCGGGCATCCTCTGTTATCCTCCCGATCGACTCCACTGAGATCTACATGACTCACACATGTTCGCACACAAACACAACCTTAAGGATGGCCATTTTTCTCCCCTAGGAATGATTCAGCTGTCATTTATTTTGAAAGACAATTGAGATAATCGAGTTACTTCGTCAGCCAAAATCTGAACATTGAGATACTTCTTTATGAGTCTAAAATACACTGTGCAATAGCAGCCAGGGTTAAGGTTAATTTTGAAATTTAAAAAATAATTAAAACGTACTTCCCAGAAGCACATTTATATTGTTTTATAAGGATTTTGTCTCCTGTAACCTTTAATTCTTCCTCCGCCACACAGCTGTCAGTCATCTCTCTGTCATAAACTGTCAGGAAGAGGGACGGCTCTGATGTTGTAGATTTATGAATCACTCAGCTACACACTGTATATGCCTTCCAGGTAATGCAGCCATTTTCCCTCCGAGATAAGCCAGCCATTTTGTGGTTTTATAGTTAGGCAGAAATATTCCATCCCAGCCATGTTTAGCAAGAAACCTCTGAGGTACAATAGTTTCACAAATAACTTTATAGTCCACAGTGAGACATGTTGGCCATCAACCTGACTAATTTTTAAACTAACTGCTAATGTTTGGTGGCCTAATCTACGTCCTTTAACAAATAATATCTGGCAACTCCTGAAAAACATCTGAAGGACAATCAGCCAGAGGACAAAGAGCTCCAGGTTTAACTAAAACTTTGAGAGCCTCCTGAAAGAAAGTCACTTCCTATGTTTTTAGGCTAATTTAGTTAGTTTGAGCCATGATTTGTCATTGGAAACTAAAATAAATATATCTGACTAAATACAGGATTAAATTCAGACCAGGTTCAAGCCTCTTTTGCATCACTGTTTATTTCTACCAATATCATTATTTTTTTTCACAAATTAAGACGCATACCCTACTCCCACTGAACACTAATATGTTGGGACAGAATGCAAATGTCAAGTTCCATTCGGGGTCTAACAAAGTGGCGTTATCTAGCTGTTTGCTCACAGATTTCATAAAACATCAAAGGAAGGCTTGGGGATTAGTCCATACTAATTTCCTACTGAATTTATCCCAATATGTAACCTCATTCAGTCTAATTAGCTACTCTTAGTCAGAGGTAAAGCCTTCGAAAGCTTGTAAAGAGCAACAGAATGGAGTAATTTTTCACAGCACAGAAAAGGTAATGTGAGGATGTTTGTCAGACTGAGGTACACATATTTAGAAGGTGGAATATGGGCATAGAGCAACACATGATTTGTTATGGTAAATCTAGCTTTTACCAGATCACACACAGCAGTGTATTTTTCTGATATGGGAAAACAGGGGAAAGAAAATGTAAAACACTTCACATTGATTATGGATTGGTTTTGTTCAACAAGTTGGTAACGTGATTAAGATACAGTATTTACAGTCAGTGGGAGTTGCAGATTGAAATCCTAGGATGGACACGGCTGTTGAACCCTTTACACTGAGAAAGGTACTGATTAAGGTACAGAGCATCCAGCTGCATAAATGGCTATGAATGGCTATGACCGCTCAGATTAAGAAACATCTGTGTAATACAAAATATGTGACTTTACCTAAAGATTACAGGTTATTATAATCTCATTACCCATGATTCCTTCTTTTGCTGGCCTATTTTAATTCCCCAATGTCGGTTTTCGATACAGCAGAATTGAAAAGACTCTTTGTTTTTATCTCTTAAAGAAAGTACTTTTATTTTAAAGAGAAATGCAGTCATTGCCATGGCATTCCGCCCTCAGCTGTGATGCAGGGCCCTGCGCAGACCTTTTTGGGGTGCAGGTGCTCACACCCCTTCCCCTTGGGTAATAACAGTATCATGGTGTTTACACTAGAGCCAGCTGGTTTACACTTCGCTTAAGAACAAGATTATAACTACAGCAGACTTTTCCTGATTAAATAAGCGTGTAGGAATAAATAAAAACAAATGTGAATAAATACTTGTCTTGCATCCTCATACACAATAAAGGCTTTTGATCACTGTAACAGTCATGATAAGATGTACTTATCATGTAAGGCGAAGATTATGTTACTAAATGCTAATTAAATTAACTAAACTTTCTGTAACCTAGAAACCTAAAGCAAAATATTGAATATTCAATAAAACGTAATGTAGTAAACGTAGTATTGTTATTCAGGCTAAATAGCTTAATATAAATTAGTTGGGCAACATGGCTTTTGTGTGTTTTAACCATGGGCGGAGTGGGTAGGGACAGAAGCGGTTGCAAGGAAAGGGGCAGTTATGTTCTTGACTAAAGATTTGGATGCAAGATTAATGAATCATTTATCATATTTTTATGCTGCGTTAAGTTTCATGTAAATAAACTGAAACGTGTTAATCTGTGTGTGTGGTTTGGCTTGGCTAGGCTATAGAGCCCAGCCGTAGGCTATGAAGCTGACTTCAATGTTCACAGTATGCAGAGATGTCACAGTATAAAGATTTCACATTATAGCGTGGTTTAAATTGTCACGGTTTTGATACAGCATCCATGTCTCTATACCTCGAATGCCAACATACCACTGTATGGTTCTACATTAAAGTAACCCAGTAACCGAGTCTGAACATCCATTCTGAACTGAAACAGTCCAAACAGATTGTGATAATAATGTACCCTACTAGGTTACCACTATTAACCGCATTTATTGCACAAATTTTAAAAGGCTTAAATCCACTGTACAAGCAAGCCGTCATCATATCCACTAAAATATAAACATGATTCTTCCCCTTTTGTTGTGTCCATGCATCCATCCATTTTCAAAACCACTTATCCTCGTGAGGGTCACAGGGGACGATATCAGCCAGCATACAGCTCAAGGAAGGGATACACGCAGGATGGGACGCCAGGCCATCACTGGGCAACACACACAGACAGCAATTTAGACTGGCAAATTAACAAATCTTTGGACAGTGGGAGGAAACTGGAGGAATACCACACGGACACAGGGAGAACTCTCAAACTCCACACAGACAGGCACCCCAAGCCAGGACTCGAACCCAGGACCCCTGGCACTGTGAGGCAGCAGCGCTAACCACCGCACCACCCCATTTTGTTGTGTTTTAATGACAATTCGAAAATTTTGACAATTCACTCGGGATGGGGAGTCAGGGGCCAAGCGTGTGTGTCTTTGAAAATTATGTGGCACTGCGAGAGCATGTCTGATAAAATGGGTGCAGCAACAACAACCAAGGAGGAACCATATCTGTGCAAGGGCCTGCCATGATGTATTAGCCGACAACAGAGGAAAGCTTCAACATATTTCAGTTATCCTCTCTGTGACATACACTATATGGACAAAAGTATAGGACCACACCTCTTAATCATTGAATTCAGGTGTTTCATTCAGTCCCATTGCCACATGTGTATAAAATCAAGCACCTAGCCGTGCAGTCTGCCTTTACAAACATTAGTGAAAGATTGGGTCATTCTAAAGAGCTCACATTCGAGCGTGGTACTGTGATAGGATGCCATTGTTGCAACAAGTCAGTTTGTGAAATTTCTTCCCTCCTAGATATTCCACGATAAACTGTAAGTGGTATTATTGCAAAGTGGAAGCATTTAGGAACCATAGCAACTCAGCCACGAAGTGGCAGACCACGTAAAGTTACAGAGCAGGGTTGCCGAGTGCTGAGGCGCATAGTGTGCATAAAAGTCGCCAAAGCCCTGCAGAGTTCCAAACCTCCTCTGGCATTAACATCAGCACAAAAACTGTGCACTGGGAGCTTCATGGCATGGGTTCCCATGGTCAAGCAGCTGTATGCAAGCCTTACATCACCAAGCACAATGCCAAGCGTTGGATAGAGTGGTGTAAAGCACGCAGCCACTGGACTCTGGAGTAGTGGAAAGGTGTTATTTTGAGTAACGAATCACGCTTCTCTATCTGGCAGTCTGATACACTAGTCTGGGTTTGGCAAATGCCAGGAGAACGTTTCCTGCCTGACTGCATTGTGCCAACTGTAAAGTTTGGTGGAGGAGGAATAATGCTATGGGGTTGTTTTTCTGGGGTTGGCCTAGGCTCCTTAATTCCATTGAAGGGAAATGTTAATGCCGCAGCTTACCAAGACATTTTGGAAAATTCTGGGCTTCCAACTTTGTGGAAACAGTTTGGAGAAGGCCCTTTTCTGTTCCAGCATTACTGTGCCCCAGTGCACAAAGCAAGGTCCATAAAGGCATGGTTGGATGAGTCTGGTGAGGAAGAACTTGACTGGCCCGCACAGAGCCCTGACCTCAACCCTATCGAACTAGAACGGAGATTGCAAGCCATGCCCTCTCGTCCGACATCAGTGTCTGTCCTCACAAATGCTCTTCTGGAAGAACGGGCAAAAATTCCAACAGACACAATCCAAAATCTTGTAGAAAGCCTTCCCAGAAGAGTGGAAGCTGTTAAAGCTTCAAAGGGGGGACCAACTCCATATGAATGCCTATGGATCTGGAATGGGATGTCATAAAAGCTCCTGTATGTGTAATGTCCCAATACTTTTGTCCATATAGTGTATGTGATTTTGTAGGGTGTTATCCTCACTGTAACCTATGTGATTTTGTATGGCGTTCTCCCCTCTGTGACATATTTGATTTTGTATGGTGTTTTCCACTCTGTGTCATATTTGATTTTGTAGGGTGTTATCCCCTCTGTGACATATGCGATTGTGTATGGTGTTATCCACTCTGTGACATATGTGATTTTGAAGGGTGATATCCTCCCTGTGACATATGTGATTTTGTGTGGTTTTATCCCCTCCTTGACATTTGTGATTTTTTAGGGTGGTATCCCTTCTTTTACTCAACTCAATACCAATTACCTTATTGTGCGAAGATGGCAACAACTCTGAAATGCCTCTCATGTGTCTTGTCAGCAGTGTGCCTTTCCGGATGGATAAATGCGTTCTGCGAGAAGGAACAGGAGTAGTGCTCTACCCTTCAGTGACATGTGGGGCCCCACAAGCCTTGCTCTGTACATGACTTGCTGCTGCTGCACTTGAGATAAGACATGAAGAGGAGCTCTATCACAGCACTGCCAGGTTACCCTGATAAACTCGACACAGACTCGCTCTGAGACCCAAAACCAGGTGTTCTCCTCTAAGGAGCAGCACCAGTACATGGGAGTGCGGTGCAGATAAACAGCATGTGGTAGGAGAACTCCTGGAGCATCGTAAATTCTCCGCATGGGCATAGTCCTGCTACAGGGGCCCTTTTTTGTGAGACTTCTCCAATGGTGGTTGGAAGGAGGGGGAAGAAAGGGAGGTAACAACATACCCACATATACATCCGCGTGAGTAAGTCTTTACCACAGGCTTAAGATCTAACTAACTCTTAATCGCGCCTCGGACCCTGGGTCTTTCATGAGCCTGAGAATTGCCTCTTGTGGTAGGGAGGCCATAAAAATACAAGAGGATCCTGGTTGGTTGAGATGCATAAATCTCACTGAGTCTTTATCGATTTTGTTGCATATTGAATATCTGGATAATAATGTGCACTTCGGCTCCATTACATTCTCGTCCCCTTTTACAACCTGCCTCTGAATATTTCATTTGGATCAAAACTTTGTAGGTATAAATAATTACTCAGTTGGCTCACTATCTATCAAATAGCATATCTAATCAGACCTGTTCTGTTCGCATCTTTACAACACTGATACTTCTTTGCACAATCAGCAGATGGAGAGACAGATCGATTAATCTGTTATTGTACTATGGGCCCGAATCAAACACCTTGGTACACGGCTTTGGACCGACCAAGCAAAGCCACGTGCGTAAATGATCACTATGCCTTGTTTTACGGACACCATCGGCAAAGAAAAATAATGGATCTGGACAAAAGTGTTTGTGTTGTTTTCCTCAGCTGCAGAGAGTCTGCAGAGCAATTCAGCAGGAGACAGCCCAAGTGTTAAAGGAAGCAGGCAGGCGAGTGAATCTCTGCAGAAACACCATTAGCATCTTCCTGAGAGCGGGACGCAAATGCACATTCTGCCACACGCCGCAAAACCTCGCAACCACCGAAACACTAATAACTGAAAGAAAAGAGTCAGGACTGAAATAACATTTTGTCCGCAAGGGCATAGCTCGCCTGCCATTCTGTGAATTTCTGTTATGTTCTTATCAAAGCAGAATAGCAATTCCTACAGTTTTCTACATTCAGCATTTTTAAATTAAATGTTCTACATTCTATAATAAATAAATAATAATAAAATAAAATGTAGTCCGTATATATTTACTGGAATAACTACAACGTGACTACAGCAGTCCGTTTGTAACAACGAAAAAACACTCGAAACAAAGGAAAAAAAAAGCCATCACTTGACATCTGAACTCTGGAGCAATGCCGAGATATCTGAACCCTCTCTGAGCTGCGGGACGTGAACGGATGGATGGAGGCCGTTTGGTTTGATCGGCCGAGTCCAAACAACCAGTTGTCCTCTTATTTCGGGAGCACAAGGCTTCTACCCAGCTGGGAAACTTTCAGTCATGTGAAAAGTCGGCCCCAGGTGAAAAGAACTAAAAACAAAACAACAGACGCTATCGCTTGCTTGAGTCAACTTGCCCTCACAAGGAAAAAACTGTGCCAGGAAACAGCTTGATGTACTCACCAAAATGTGGGTTTAGATCTCCATAACTCATTTCACACAAGCATCCTGGCCCATTTGTGAGTGCTGTTTGGGAAACCACCTGGTACAAAACAAACAAAAAGGGGGTTGCTCAGAATATTTTCAGAGGGTTTGATAACGGCAAGAGTTGTATTTCACATCTGCCTAAATAAATATGTGATAGATTCTGATCCATTGGGCTGCTTTCTGTTGTGAGGCACACAAAAATAACAGATTAAAAACTGCAATAAATAATGAAGCAACAACAGTGATAAATTCAGTCTATACTCATTCATTAATACTGAACTTTTCCTTTGTAGTTAAAGAACTGCATACAATGTGTAAAGAGGAGCAGCATGAAAAATTAAATACACATTTAAGAGCTTTAACTGTCCAGGTCTGCAAAATAACTACTTCATGGTATTTGCCTCTTGCTATTAGAATATACTAAAATCTAAATCTATCTATCTAAAATAGATATAAGAGCAATTTATTCCAACTGTTTTGTGCAATGGTACCTTATCCTCCTATTATTTTTAGGGAAGATTTTCCAAAAGGGCAACCTGAAAATGATATTTTAATAATAAACTATTGTTAACCAGTTTACATATTAATCAAGAATTAGCTAAAAGGGGGAATGTGCAATGTGACTGTGACACAGAGGCGGACATGGTCCGTAAGGATTAGCATATTCCTTCATATTGGAACTTGTTGGTGAGCCCTGACGCTGCTGAGATTTTTCGACTGAAATGGCAGTTCAGATTTAGCGAGGAGCCCTGTTGGGAGTTCTGTCTTTGGTTATTTCTAGACCCAGTGCACAGTTTACAGCTGTAGATAGATTTCTCTGACGTGCGTATCAGAATATGTCTGCTATATTTTTAGCCTTACTCCTTATTAATATGGGAAACAAGTATGTAGCAGCAATAAGCCTGTGGCGGAAGTAAAATGATAATTTCCCTAGTTTCTGTAACCCCATAGTCTTTTTTTAAAATGCCGACACAAATGACTACACAAGATTCAAATAGTTGAAAGGGTGTGTAGTCCCCTTACATGTTATTGTTCCTACTAATTCTACTGAAACACTCCCGTAATATATTAACATTTTAAATAGTCAGATCATTTAAGTTGTCGAAACTGACAAAATAATTTTATTCAGGATCTAATTCTTGATATTTGTCAGGTGCTATTAATCTTCCCCACCAATGAAGGTGTTCAAAGTCAATGTCTTAAAATATTAGACTGAGAAAACTTTCAAATGCAGCCACTAATATTACGTAACCACATGAGTATGCATCCCCTGTCCTCCTAGCTAGTAACTTCCTAGAATTCATCGAAAAGATTTGTTGAAAAAGCAGGCCTTTTATTGCCGGAAACCGGCAATTATTATCCCCTTAAAATCTTTCGATGTTCTTCAACAACTCTTCTAATGATTGGTCTGCTCCTAGTATTAAAATCTGGTAGGTATACCTGGCTCTAATACTTTACATTTTTTAATTCAATGTGTGAGCTATGCGTTTCACAGGGTTTTCCGTACGCCTAGCAGGGTTCATGTGCGCTTAGCAGGGTCATTGGAGTTTGAGCATGTACAAGGATTTGCAATATTGCAATGAAATTCTAAAAGATGTTTTACTAGGGAGACATGAAAAAACCGGGCTACATCCAATCTGCGGTATAAAGTGCAGAGACTGCACAGTGACATGACTGATACAATTCTCAGGATTTTATTCTCCACGGAAGTTACCGAAACAGAGGAAGAGTGGGTGCTGGTTACAGGTTCCCTCTCATTTCACTTTGACAGATTTACACGGCGACTGTGTTCACGACACAGCTGGTGATCTCCAAATGACAAGCGCAACGATTGCCGTCGGGTGTTACTTCCGTGAGCGGATCGTGCTCAGCGATGCTACCTACTAAAACTTAGCAAGACCTGTACCTGAGAACAGCAGGCAATCTCACAGTACACATTGGATTCTCTCTGGTACCCACGAATGCCATTAATTTCATGAACTATTTCTGTTTGCAAATGCTGACTGTAACTTAATGCTTAGCTGTGGGTTTAGAGACACACGAAACAGAATGTGAACAGAACAGAACAGTGAATAAACTTCCAATTGTCAATGGTAACCTCACAAGAAGTACTGAAATAAGGGAACACACTATTTTAAACCCTAGAAAAATAGTTACTATCTCCTAATCATCAGGCGCAACATGCATATTTGAATTTGAAAA
>JAOYSI010037301.1:7358-30787 GCA_025775065.1 Hiodon alosoides
ACCCTGACACTACCACAGGGAACTACTACTGTCTGTCTACCCTGACACTACCACAGGGAACTACCGCTGTCTGTCTATGCTGACACTACCACAGGGAACTACCGCTGTCTGTCTACCCTGACACTACCACAGGGAACTATTGCTGTCTGTCTACCCTGACATTACCACAGGGAACTGCTGCAGTCTCTCTACACTGATTATGCCACAGGAGACCATTGCAGTCTGTACACACTGATACTACCTCAGGTTCTGATGGCTGCTTCTCTACAAGAATAGACCTATGCTAGCTTAAATCTTAAATTAATTCCACACAAACCATGATATATGATTAGGTTTATCAACAACAACAAAAAAAAAATAATTAAAAACTTTTTTTTTTTTTAAAGACAACATAATATGTACTATATAAATATAAAATATGTCTATAACATCTATTTTTATAAATTGCCCTTTAAACTCGTTAAAACGTTTTCAAGTTATCTGAATTCTTGAATCAAAAGGCATACTTTTTCAGCTTTCTTCACTGGAGAAATGTGAAACCTCAGGGCATAGTTTAGAATTCTGCAGAAACTACCGATAACAGCCATCGAACTTGTGCCGTTTTATCTGGAGTTCATTTGGAAAGAAAAACAAATTGGGGAATTACTGATGTTTAAAAATTATTCATCCATAAAGGGGAGACGCTAATTAAGATCGAATGCTTATCAAAACTCTCACATTTTTAACAGGCTAAAAGCGGGGGGAAAGGAAGGTTATTAATGCAGTTTTTAAATGACAAACTACGATAAGGTTTAATCGCTTTTGAAAGTGGCTCAGAAATCCGTACTGCTTTACACGCGCGTCGGTGCACTGCAATAAACAGGGAATCTGATAATTACTGTGTACTTAAACTCCCACTGCTTCTGTCTTCCTTATGTTTGCTTCCGCTCTTATTTTTATGAGATTTTGGTTTTACACTGAAATGGGGTGACCAATGGGAGGCTGGTTTCTGTTTCTCTGGTAATTAAGGCTCAAGGCAAAAGCGTTTTATGGTACTTATAGTTTCTGATCTCTTCACTAAAAAGAGATTCACTTTGGATAAAAGACACATGAATGCATAATAATCGCCGATATTAACTTTTATTATGTTGGTTGGTTTGATGCTGACAGCCATGAACAATAAACATGTATTAAAAATCTAATTTTACTACATTTTCGGCTTCGGAGATTAACAAAGAGGAAGAAAAATGACAAAAATATGTTAAACAAACACTGAGTGTATGTTCAATATGGTAAATATTTGATTTTGATTAGAAGTAGCGACTGCTCAATGATTTTACCTTCAGGGGAGAAGCATGTTTGTGTTGTGCAATGACTTGTTGACACACCCAGAGAAGACAAGGTTTGTTTTTTAGTTTGAAGACCAGACCAGAAGAAATCTGATTTCTCAGCATCTCTGCATTTTCTGCTTTCTTAAATTGCCGTCTATTACGCTATCTGTTGTTGTTATTATTATTATTATTTTTATTATTATTACTACTACTACTACTATTGCAGTTTATTTATTGACAGAATGGCACTGACTAGGTACAATACAGATTATATATATTTGTTTTATTGTATATCCAGCAATGCTTGTACATTGTAATCTTCAATACTGAAGTATCTAGGCTGGAAACACACCTTTGTACCATTCAAAGTAGTCAATAAAAGATCACACAAAATATATCGACAGTTCTTTCTGCTTTTACTCACTTAAACTCTTGCCATTCCAAGAGAGATGTCTGATATGTCTGATCCATCCCTAGGTAAAATATATTGCTGCCCTATAACAGAATACAAAAACACACAAGACCCCAAATGTCTATTTTCTTTATGCCCTCACTTAAAATGCCATTTAACACTACCAAATATGTGTAGGTTTTAATAAATCATACAAAGTAGGACATGTAACATAATTAAAGATAACAGCAGGCTCCGAGCCAGAAACTCCAAAAGCGAATTCACACATTTTGACTTTTTTTTTTTTTTTTCCACTGGCACATTTTCTAATAGCTTTCAAAACGCATGAAAAGATGAATCCCAGGGTGCTTCCTGTCCGTCTGGGCCAGCGTGAGAGATACACACCGCAGTGTCCCCATTCCAAGGAATGTCTTCATCCCATCATCCACTTCACTGCTGACTTCCACTGTTCCTATCAGCTGTCGTGGGAAATAAAACACACAGCATTCATGTCTATGTGTATTTAATAATATATGAACCTCAGCAGCGGATCCCCTTCTCACCATGAAGCAACGCTGGACATCAGTAAATGGGTGCACGAGGCTACAAAGGGGGGCTTTTATGTGATAGAGTCTGAAAGTGAAAGAAGAGTGTGGGGTTTACCCATCTGCAATTTCTGTCCTACGATAAAGACTTATGACTGGGAATGCAATGGGCCGAGACTACATTATAGAGGAAAAAATTATGAATAATTAAATATGGTGAATGTATACATTTTCTTAGTGAAAAATTCTGGGAGTTCTATAAAACGGATGCAAGGTTTGCAGTGCATATGATTCCTATCGCAAATGAACCAAAATCTAAAATGGAACCCTGTGTTCTGAACTCACTTCAAACACTAAAAGTCTGTCTGATGCACAGTCCTGGATGTCCGACTGACTCACCGACCACACGGTGAGAACAGGTTTCCAGAAGAACATGGAGGAGGTGAGGTAGAAGAGGAGAGCGAAGGATGAAGACAGAGTGCCTGCATTCTCTCATTTACGTGTGCCGGGTCACTCACTTAGTTGGGCAGCCAAACGGGTCTGCATTACTCCCCCAATTAAGGGATCAGGGGTGGTGCAGATGGCGTGCCCCTTCTCAGGGTGTCAGTCTGTCCCCATGTCTGAAACGGTGCCCATTCAGAGTGATTCATCACCAGAGGGGCTCTAATTAGCTTGTTATTTTGCCTCACAAACTATTTCAGGCATTTGAAAAGGCCTCTTCACACTCTGAATGACAGGGAATGCAATGAAGGAGGTTGGGTGTGTGGGGGGGGGGGCAATCAGAGCAGCACAGAATGGCTTCTGAATAGCCTTTTCAGCGTGGTGCGGCAGTAATTACAAACCCCCCGTTTACACTTCTTCCTGCCAGCAGTTTTTAAGGAATAATTTCAAAGATTAATATAATTTTATTTTTCTTTTCTTCTTCTTCTTGTTCTAATTTTCTTTTTCTTTTATTTGACACCTTGGCTAGTTATGATTTGGCTAAAGTAAATGGACAGCTGTCGATTGGTAAGGGGTGAAGTCAGAAGTCAAGGCCTGTATGTGCAGATGTCAAGAGCAGTAGATTTGCAATTACAATTCCTCGAACAAAGCAGAGCTATTCATCACACTTGGTTTATCTCTGCCTGGCAGGGAGAAAGGCATTAGCGGCACGACCAATGGCCAAGATCATACTAGCACAAGGTACTTTCACTGCAGCTTTCTGAGATGCATCCGCCCCCAATCCAATGCACTTCCAGGCCAAACAGACGTATCACCGAGCATCAACGTGGTGAAAGGAGCGACTCAGTCAACCTTTAATTATATATTTAATTATATAATTTAATTATAGGCCTCCGCTCACCTCAATGTTTAACTTGCCTCGTACTCCTCTCCTCGTTCCACCCCTTGTTCTTTTTACGCCTGAAATTCAAACTAAACTCATTGCATATGAAGCTTGTGCTCTTTTATAACTTATATATATAACTTTTATGACTAGCAAGTTAAGTTGAGAGTCGAGCATCTTCTGCATCCCCTTATGCTTTGCAGACCCTGCCCTGCATCTCCTTCCTTCTCTCCTCATAGGCTCAGTACAGCAGGTTGCAGTTCATTGGCACATTTAATGGGGAGACGTTTCTCCAGTAAGAAGGCTGTCTGCGGCCTGTATCATTTGACATTACCTGATCACTGGCCCTCTGCCACTCTGTATGGGATTTACAGAGCCCAGGCCATTTAGACATGATTGTGTTCTTTATTGGACAACCATATTCTTCTTTTCTTTTCCCTCTGCAGAAAAGTACTGTTTATAGCCACGTGGAGCAGAGGTCATTGCCCTTAGAGGACTTTGATGCAGGGGGAATAAAAATGACACACAGGGAATGAAGGAGTCGCAAATTTGAATCGATGCATCTCTAAGACTACGATTCCCATCCCTCATAGCAGCACTAACAGCTGAGCTCTTGCCTCTGCAGCATCCTGATGCTGTGGATACTGCAATGCTTTGTAAACTCGGTAGGCTCACCTACCAAACTAGACATGTCACCAGTTGGGGATTGAGGACTAGTGGAGTGGCCAGCTTCTTCTTATTGAATTGCTCTTTTAAGTTTGACTGACATTTTAAGTGACGTTAAGAAATTCGGGAAACTAATCTGGGAGTCGGCAAAGTCAGTTTTTAGGTTAAAGCTATCTTTCCCGTTTCATCAGATGTCATGCCTAATGCCTGTCTCAAACTCCCAATTTACCTGCTCTCGTGCATTTCCTAACCCCGACCGGCGCGACGGTCCAATGAAGGTAACACTCCCCGTCTGCAGGTGAAGGACCCAGCTGACACCAGCCATTGTGATAGGTTATTAATGTTGGGTTTTTCTTTCCTTCAACCTGAACAACCCGCCAGGTGTTAAAAAGCCTCAACACGTGGCGGAGGCCAGCAGAGGCGCCGCTGGGAACGATGTTGTAATTACAACATGGGGGAAACTCAGGCAATGTAGATGTGTGAGATGTAATTGTGGCTAATTGGGATGCAGGGATGAGAGTTGGGCTGCAAATGGGGGAACGACGCTAAGAGTTTGCCTTGCCTTGGTGGCATAAGCCCAGACTCCACAAAAATAACACTGGGGACAGATTTGCAACAATTAACTGATCAAACCGATTGATTCGTTTGTGGGATGGCCAATTGGCTACCTCAGTTTCACTGCACACTGGTATCTTCCAACAATGATTAATATACAGCAGTGAGAGTGTAGTGAAAATAAGCCATAGATTCTGCTTAGGCAGAATGTTTGGTGTACAAGGCCTGAACTTTCAAATTTCTCTTCCCAGACCTGCTTTTTTGCCTGTTCAACAGGGAACATTTTCTCAGATGACCCACTGAAGATTTAACGGTACAAAGTACAGCTGCCCTGAATACAGCTATTTACAGAAGGATAGAGAAACATCTTGGAAATAATAAGACTGAAATAATTGATTTAGTTGTTTACAAAAATTACCACCGGGGAGGCAAGTGCACATTAAATCCGTAATATACTCAAGGATGTTTTCTATTTGTAGGATTATTCCAACGGCTTTTGAACATGAGAGGGATCCGAAAATAGAAATATAACAGTTCTTGAAAAATGAAAGCAAATGAGTAAGAATGTGAACCAGACCGCGCTGCCCAGCGCTCGTAACAACAGCTGGGGGCCGCGTGGCCTGAACAGAACATCTGCCCGCTTATCTTCCGTAAGCAGTCCAGGACAAGGCGAAATGAGGCCCCGAGGTGCCGTCGTTATCTGCGATGTGCAGCGGCACATAAACTGGACCCGGAGATGAACTAGCCGCTGTTAATGGCTCAGATAGCTGGCCCCCGTGTGCATCTCCCTTGTTTTAAATAACTGCAGATATCCATGCTTCTCCTCCAGGAAAAAACAATAATTATTAAACAGCTGATTTCCTTGGGGATGGAAAAGAAGGATTATACTTTGTGGCACTGAGGACGGGCTGTGGATGGCCACACCCACCTGCACCTGCTGGGAGTCAAGGTAACTGCCAGTCTATTTATACAGTGTTTTGTTTTTCGGTGTGTGCTCGGGTTTCGGAGTGGGGAGATCCCGGAGCGAGATGGAAAGAGAGAGACCCTGGCAGAACCATGATCGTGAGAGAGCTGAGGGCATTGAAGCAGTTTGGTTGTGATTTCCTCCCATCTTTGCAAGATGTTGTTTTGTTGTGTATTTGTTTTTGTTTGTTCTATTTGAGGTGAACCTGTGAGACTAACCCTAACCCTAACCCTGAAGACTTTGAGGTTTATTTGTGCATTTCTTTTGTGTGAAAACAAATGGCGGTCCCTGGGACAGTGAGTGCCAAATTCTCCGAGCCTATTTGTCTATTTTTTTTCTATTAGAGGACAGGTTACAGGCAGAAGAGCCGGCCAAGCCAATCGGTGGCTTGCTAAATCGATCGCTTTGACTCAGCCGCGTGACAAGAAGGTTCGTTTCCTCAACTGAAAACAAGTACAAGGCAACACATACGGAACACATATTTAAGGGTGCTTCTGTCTGCACTTTGGGCTTCAACTCCATCCCTCCACACAATTTCAGGGGAATCGCAGTACATGGCACAGAGCAGACATTTCTTTGTGAAGGCATTTAATTTGATTCAGCATGCCTGAGGATTTCGTGCCCAGTCTGCAAGTTTCTCATCCCAGGTTGGTTTCAAAGCGCATTATACAGATAATTATGGACTAGATATTGATTTTCTGCCTAATGCACTTTTCATTCAATGACAATCTACTTTTTCGGACAGGCGGACCTTTAAGGACTGCTTAAAAAAAGGTAAAAAATGTCTGCACAATCGGACCAAAGAAATTGGGCTGCATAAAGGGGCAGAAAGTTTTGAATCTGCGTGTTGGAATGGTGGGATTCTGAGGTGTGACCTCTTGTCCTTTTGAATGAACTCAAGGTTTATTTAATCTGTGGCATTAAAATTAGTAACTTTATGTTTATTTCACATTTTATTTTGATTTTTGATTTTATATCTTCGATGTTCCCGCACCGCAAGCTCGGTCCGTTCGCTGACATCTGCCTCTGTGGTGTCTGAAAATCCTGTAAAGCTGTACATCGTGTGTATATTTGATGTGTCTAGATCTGCAGTTCACATCAAATACATCTCCCTCTTATTTACCAAAGATAGCAGTTTTTCAAAGAAGTTTAAGGAAGAAAACTATTTTCTCATTTGTGGAATGTTGGTTGTGTAGTGATAAGAACAGATGTCCCTATGTCGCTTCCGTTTTCTTCGTTCTTCTGGAATGATCTATTGTTTACGCATGACACCAGCTGTGGTACGCAGTTAATTATTTCGTGATCTGGGGTAGATCGTACTGAATTTAATGACTTCTTAGCCATGTTAGAATTCAATAATGCATCATTTTCATTTCATTCTGACGAGGAAACGGACTCACTGAAGTTAATGAACAGCTAATTGGCATCAACAGTTACCACGCGGTCAGTCGAGGTTCAAAAATCAATTTCCTCGGTACAATTATTTCCTTGTAATTTTGGGGAACTTTATTTGTTCTTATTCAAAGTTGCTGGTGAAAGAAGAAATCATCCCCAAATATGGACTAATTTGTCCTGAATCAGTTTTTTTTCTTAACTATTATTATTATTAATGTTATTATCATCATTATTATTACCAGTACTGGTATTCTATGGTGAAACCTGCAGTTAAGAAGTTTATCTCTGTGAGTTAACACAGTAAAAACATACAAGGTTCACTAAAGGCTAAATTCAATCGCACCACTCTTCATTTTATGTTATCTTCTTTTCAAGAGTCTGATTTTCGCTATAGCCAACACTTCTTTTGTAAAATGCAGATTTATTTATGTACAGTATATAAAACTGAAACAAACTCACAGACGTGAGAACCATGTAAAGGACAACAAAACACAAAACACAAAAAATTGCAGATGGCTGCTGTCACCAAAAGTGCCAGCACAGCACCACAACTCCACCCACCGAGGGGGGCAGGAGTCCCCGGCGCAGTTTCCAAGCTGTGCAGTTGACCTAAATCTGTCTACACTTTATGATGAGCCTCACAAACAATAGACCAAAGGACTTTGGATTTGCTGAGCAGACCAAACTATTAATAAAATGGCAATGGTCAACCTCTACATGTCAGTAGAGTGGGTTTCTACCCACCGCTCTTTCGGAAGCTCCTTCGCAGTCTTAATTGATCTCCCCACCTCCTCTCTAATTGATTGATTTTAATGTCCTCTGAGATCTTGAATGAAATTACCTTGATGTCAATCACCGTGAGGGAGTGAGCGCTGTTACAAAGAGTCAATTAATAATGTTTGGTCGCAGGAGTTTTCTTATTCCCCATTCTAATGACATTTTCCCTTTCTGCTACTGAAAATGCCAGTGAAAATGATGTCATTACCAAATATGTGTCCTTCCGTCCTGCAGCCTAGCCATTGATGGATTTCATATGAAGAAACTCACATCGCCCTAGTCCTAGATTCCCCTGTCAAAGTTAGGTTTTCGCATGAGTCCAGTTCCTCGCTAAAGGGTACAAGATAGGTGCCCATCCTGGGATCTGAGCCTGCACCTCCCAGGTAGCGAGATCAAGTGAGTATGCCCTCTGCTGCCATTCATCGATCATGTAGATCTCCTAGATGGGCCCTGCTTTTATCTCAGAGGGAAATCTAAAGGCCAACATCTAGTAGTCAGTAGGTCTGAATGCATTTGTGTCCATGTCTATCCCCGTGTGTGGCCCATCCTTCATCATCAAACCATTAGTGTTAAGGTTAAATAACCAGGAAAAATATTTAAAAATTTAATTTAAAAACTAAATATGCCCAAGGGGCAGCATAAATTCAGCAGTACAGATCCCAACAGGAATACAAATCATATCAAATAAAACTGAGGTGCAGATGTAAAATAATAATAAAATAACAAGGATGAAAAAATTATAAATAAAAATCGAAACATAATAAAGCAATCTTGAATAACAGCTTGTCTTTATGCCAGATGACAAAGAGTGAGTTAACATCACGGGATATGAGCAAACTGGAAGTTGTGCGTTTCGGGCAAGCTAGGAAAAAGAGTTTAATTTGGTGTAATCAGCCACGACGCCCGGAAGGCTCCAGGAAGAAAGCTTTGGATCCCCCCTGCGTTCTCCAGTTCATCAGCAACTGCATGAGATACGTTTGTAACACATAATACACCACAAGGAAACATTGTGATATCACTACATGATATTACTCAGACACTGCAGTAAATATCCACCGTCTTGGCTTAGGTACATATAGGTGACCGATGCCAGAAAGACGCCAGTGCAGATTCCTCAGCAGCTCTGGCCTGTTTGGAGAGAAAATAGCCTTTGTCACCCAACTCCACTGCCACCGGAGACTTGCGGAGTAATGCACACAGATGGTTTGTAACCACATCGTTTTAGACGAAGGGAGGTGGATGGGATGTTAAAGGGTGGAGTGTTTTTCCCACCTCAGTTCATCATCGCCCTCGGAAGCAAAGAGTGATTATTTCATCATTCGGTGGGAAATTATGAATCATCGGTAACAACAATATCGTTATTTTCAATTGTTCTCTGACTGCCCCGCCGGCTGCCGGAATAGAGTCAGTGTTTGTGGATGTTGAAATCATTTGAAAGAGTAAGGTCAATGTTTCACCGTCAAGAGGCTATTTTCCGTGGTTCTTCCAAGAAGAATAGCGCTGGACGTGTGACGTGCAGCGGAAGGAAAATGAATCCGCTTTTCTGACGAGCAGCCCCATTCCAAAGCAATGCAAACTGTTCCCTGCTCATTACTTCTCCACCAAAGCAGACCTGCATCTCATTTGAACTGCAGCATGATCCTGTAATTCTCACAGCATATCATTTCAATGGGGCTGAAAGCACACACAGCTTTGCAACACAAATCTTGTACATTTGAATAAAATATGCACATACAGATCTGTATGTAAAAAAACAAAACAATATATTCATCTTAGAACCTCATATGAGCAAAAAAAGACTAAATTAATATAATTAAGAGCAAGATTATTCCAGAATATCCGCCAACATTTGAATAAACAAAAGACTGAAACCAATGATGATGCCAATGAAAAATGAGGAGAATCCTTCCTCTCAGCCACCAGGTGCGGCCCCTTAATCAGCTGGAGATGTTATAAACATAAACGTGGAGGGGATCCGTTCAGCAGTAGGAGCGGCCTGAAGAACGTCCATTGGCCTTCGGGGGCAGAGGTGAGCCAGTACAGGAGGGACGCCCTTATTAAGCCCATTAGTCTAAGTGAAAAATATCAGTCTCCCCCACTCATTCCTCAGAATGTGTCGTGAGCATCTATCGATCATCTCCTCTATCCCCTGTTCACTTCCTATCCCCTTTTTGGGGGGGTTTTTTCCATGAAGCATTTTCCATGAAAGTGCACAAAACATACAAAGCCACGCTCTTGTTCTAGGAGACAAACCAAGAGTATTTTCATAATACGCAACGCAAAACGCAAAGTAAATCTTCCTGTTATCATTATTTGGTTTCTTGAGGTGTCATAAATACGGTGCAAATCTAGGTTGGGTCATTCATCTGGGTGAATGAGTGGAGCGGTATGCATTGGCATTTTTAATGAAAAAAGACGTTTTATAAAGACATTATAAAAAAGTAGCTTCTGTGATCACTCAAAAAATTCTTCCGGCATTAAGAAGTTTATAATTTATGCATTCATCAATGGCAAGGTGTCCGCTCCCTTCATCTCCACCCTCGGCCGTAAAACCAGCATATTTACGCTTGTGCCATGGGTTTTATCTTCATTTGTTTCCTGTAGACAGATACAGTTAGTTACAGTTAAAAGCAAGGAAGAATAACTTCTCTTATTCACAGCTCGTTAAGTATATGGACCCCCCACCCCACTTCTAAAAGTTCCAAGTCACCAGAAAGGTGTAGAAGAACAGAACTCAATTAGGCCACAGGAGCAAGTAGAATAAATGAAAGATTTCTGTTCAGCTATAATGAAGACTCAATGACGATCATTTCTCACTGTCTCAAGTCTCAGGATAATGAGTTAATGAACCCTGTCCTAGGGGTGGGAAACCACCATCCTATGTGCAGAGGATGGGTTTTTCTTCTTTTCACTCAAAGCCCTTATGACTTACCTGAATCAATTTTTACTCCAAATCATTGCTGGTTATCAGGTGCTACACCAACTTGGTCAAAAAGACTGGAAGGACAGCTAGGTGCTCCTACTTGTGATGATGTATTCCACCTAGCCCAGAGGTGTAAGTCCTGGTCCATGAATGCTAGTGATCCTTCTAGTTTTTGTTTGATTCAAAACACCAAATCACTTAATTGGATCAAGTGTTGTCTCTAATTTACACAGGAGACCATGTGCTACAAGGCCACCTGAACTTATGGGTTCTTAGAGAGACTTCAGAAAACCTGCAGGGTTGCAGCTGTCTTTAAACTCTGCAACTTTGCCAATGCCTTCTAATGGTTCCCTTCCATTTCCCGCAAAAAGACAAACAAAGACGATTAATTAATATTAGATTCCATTTAATAATAAAATCTTTTATTTTTTATTTAGTCAGTTTATTTTTTATACTCAAAAAAAGAAAACGCCATAAAATGTGATATCATTGAATACGATTAGCGGGTTGTCAGATTTTGATTTGGTCCTCGCCCAGGTGAGGAATCACCCTCACGCATTCCATGATTATAAGTACACAATGCACAAAATGCACAAAATGCAGACTCACAGAACATATGGACAAAAGACAAAAAAAAAAAACACATTAAGCTTTTCATCTACTAGAATTTTCTCTGATTACAATGTCATTATACCATATCTTCAGTCAATGTCCTCTGAGTGGGCAATTGTAGGAGCACTTGTGTTAAATTTCTCATTTACATTTTTAAAATACAAGTGATAAATTGAATCAAAAAATCAAATACAACTCAACTCCAGCCTGTTCAAAAATTCAAGCGGAAAACGCAGTTCCATTTTCACTGTTAATCCACTGCTATCGTCAACACTGCCAGTGGAAATCATGAAAGCACATTACCATAAATGAATTTCTGAGATGAAATGTCACTCTGCTCCCCTCTCCCCACCTTATCTCTAGAAGTCTAGTTAATTAGATCAGAAGCACAGAGTTGTGTCAAGGCAAACTGCACGTAGCCAGCTATCAGTTCAAACCAAGAGTCAATTTTGTTGTTAAATAAATACTTGTGAGAAATATACATAGCAAAAAATAAGTACAGATTTCTGACAGTCAATGTCAAAACTTCAAACACGCATGGGGACCTTTGTGAGATGTGACATTTTCTCAGAGGTGACATTTCTCCCTCAAACTTAAGTCACAGGCGATTTGAAACAGTAGGCCGAGGGTCAAGTCAGCGCTCACAAACGCTTCAAATGCCATCAAATCAGAAGTGGCTCCTGTGCGCTCAAGGTCAAGTGACGCTGCGCTGCTCAGCCACCCAGAACCGGTATTTCTTTGTTTTTATTGCCGTTTATTTCCAGGTTATTGTTTGAACAAGCACTCTTAGAAAGGAAGGAAAGAACTTAATGCTCGACTGTAGATATAGGGAATTTAATTGTAAAAGGCCAATGGCCCTCTTTCTCCCATTCCACAAGTCTTTGATAGCCTCAGTTGTTACTATTGATTTGTTATTTCTCAGGGACAACTGTCTTGAGGACAACAGTGGAGGAGCCTTGGAAGTTTGAGATTAGCCTGTGTCAGCTAACTGCATGTGAAATGGGAATCTTTTTTTTTTTCTTCTCTTTTAGGGAGAGCACGTTTTACTCGTATTTCGCTTTGTGTGTTTGTTGACTTTAAACATTAATCTTGTGTCGCTTGTGTGACAATGCCTGTTAGCTTGTACTCTCAGATCGAACGGGTGGCATAATTAACTCAAATTTGCAGTAGGAACGTGATTGTTTCCTATATGTTACACAGCACTTTTGAACCACAATTACAATGCAGTGTAAATAACTATCTGAACATTTAATAAGAACATAAACAATGATGATTATGGCCTTCCCTGAAAGCTTTGAAGACCTCAAAAAGATAATGTAATTCCCTCTTGATTTAGTGTTCAAACCCTTTTAAGATATAATTCTTTTTTTGCAATACTTTATAGAGCAATGTCCGTTTTCACACGCCGACAGGTTGTACTTCATTAGCAATGTTGCTTTTTACACGTCCACATGGGTTCTCCCTTATCTCTGAAAAAGTCAATCATGATATTGATTTTACAATGAGTAAATATTTATTTAATTTTTTCCAATATTTCCCGTTTATGCCACTACCCAATTCCGCAGGATAGAATACACGGTGACATCACAGTGGTTACCCCCTCCACCCATGGTCCTCTTCTAGTCACCATCTACAATTGAGAATCGTTGGGACCACAGAGTTTTTTCAGGCACAAACTGCAACTGCAGGCTTGCATGTTATGCAGCTGTTCTATATTCCTCCTCCGGTCCACCTCCTCCTGAGAAATACGACAGGAATGGATACTGCTGGAATTCTTTAACGATGACATTTGAGTGGCGCTAAAGGTGTTAACTGCTGGACTATGTCAAAGTCATCGCGCCAAGATAGAGGTTGTGAAAACTTTCACAGTTTTAAAAGCACAAATAACGTGGTAACAGGCGGGGGAGTGAACCATTGTCGAAAGCCATCACGGTTAGAATAAAAGTAAAGAAAAACAAAACAACAAATCAGAGGTATACACATGCATATATGTGCGTGTGTATGTGTGTGTGTGTGTGTGTGTGTGTGTGTGTGTGTATGCGTGTGTGTGTGCCTAAGTGACTCATTTAAGCAGAATATACTACATTTTATCATATAAAATAAATGTGGCCATAGCAAGGTATTTAAATTGAAATCAATAAGCAAAAAAATCTTCTCGTCCCCCCCCCCCCCTTCCCCCTCGCCATTTTACATTACAAAAATGTAAAGCAGTCATGAATCTTCCACCTTCTCTTCCTGAATGTTATTTTTTGGTATAATTGGAATCCTGTGGACTTTGTAAGTCCCGCCTTTATGTGGCCTGAGGGTGGTCTGTTTAAGTAACAGTCATTGGCGGCGTCCCCTGGAGAGATGTTCTCTTCAGCTGTTCTCAGATAACTTCTCCTCAGTGGTTCGGCAAAAATTCACATCCAGTTTTAGAAAAGGGTGCTTGCTTAGCATATAGCGTGTTGTGAAAAATAAATATGTAAATACATAAATAGTTAATTACTGGAACAGTGATATTCTTTATATTATTATTATTGTTATTTATTGTTATGATTATGATTATGATTATTTAAAAACGTAACTTTTTATTACTTTTTTTATTAATTATTCATTGAACATGATTATCCCTTACCCCTTATAATAACCCTCCATTGCCCCAGACGGTATCATGTCAATTTCCTTTGTCCCATCTTCGAGTGACAAATTACTGAACCGGCACTGGAGACAGGCTCCCCTTTGAGACTGAATCTCTGACAGCGAGCACAGAAAGACACTGTCTCTTCTGTGTAATGGATAAGCGGATGTGCTGACTTAATCAGCCGAGGCCTGGGCTGCAAGGAAGGACAATAGTATAAGGAAAAGTACACCAAATAACTACATAATGCCGTAATGTGCCTCTGCAGGTCAGAAAAGTTCTGAACAAAGAGGTAGAAAAAAGTCTGTCTGTGTTAGCCTAAGCTCAGGCCTGGGATGGAACAGGAGTCTGTAACATGACTGATGGATTAGGAAAATACAGATAAGAAGGGATGATGTATTATCCAGCATGGGGCCTTTAGGCTGCCTGAGAAAATTATATACATTTAATACAATGCCTAAGAAATATAGTTAGGAAAAAGAAGTTTACAGCATGCTAAAGCAAAACTACTGGCAGAAAAACGTCTAACAGAAGCTTTCACTCAGTCTTTTGATAATCCGTTTTCTCTGATTTCTCTTTGCAGATTTGCAAAAGTGAAATCTTATGAGAATTGCCAGGGCTCAAATTCCAAAAGTTTGGATTTGTTGTGGAAACTGTAGGGTCTTTTCAGACGCCGCCAGCCTGAGGGACAACAGTGTAATAGGCTGCAGCCGGGGGGAGGAATGGATACCTGTTTTCTGGAAGTGGCTGGGATCACCTGCCTGTCTCAACGGGACGTCCACAATTTTATGATAAACAGTTTCCAAACTGTGCATGGGTCTGCAAGGCTGTCACCAGCCATGACTTTCATCACTATTTCAGCACACGTTGACCACAGCAGGAGGCTCAGCTGGAAATCTGGCCAGCCATCCGCAGGCTGGGCCATACAAATCAGATGCACAGGTATGGATCAGGACCATGTCAACGCCAGCTGTGAGTGTTGGCAGAGCGCCAACCCGAGTGGGATGGGCTTAAGTCAGTGTGGACTGTCCTGGGTTGGAACATCAACATCAACCCCTGTCGCTCTCTGGTCTCCTGCAGGCTGGTGATGCTGCTGATGACAGATGTTTCTCTCCTCCAATGGGCACTGGGCCTCTGATACAAGCTGCTTGACCGGCTGTGTGTTGAATGTGTTTTTAGAAACCTGCAGATAAGTGCAAATCTGAGAAAACCATCCTTTGTCAACAGGTAACAAAGCTTCAGTGCTCCATGCAGTCTTGAGAACAGCTGCTTTTTATTGTTTCTCTCAGTGATTAATAAAGATTGATACATCGGGAACTCACGTTGGGAGCCAAGTTTGGTTTTGTGACCCAGCATGCTCTGTGGCACGCCATCAGGAAATTGATGTGAACCTTCTGAAGAGGGAGACAAACCAGTGATCTTTATACATATTTCATTGTTCCTCTGAAAGAGGGCAAACAGTGGCAATTGATTCCACGTTTCTCCTTGTCTTCCTGTCTCTTTATTGAGAAGCAGCAACGCTGAGCCCTGCATTAATTTAAAGCTTCCACTTAAAATAAATAAATAAGTAAGCTAAGAACAGGAAATAAATATATAAGCTGGGCTGAACAACTCTGCAAAGGGCTTTTTTTGAGAAGATGAATGGGCTTAGACAGGTAAACTCCACTAAAATCATTAAGAGTACTCTTTCCTGAGCAAAACTTGCAATCCCCGCAGGTTAAGAATTGATCTCGAAACAGCACATTATTTTGGATAATTATTTTTGTCTCAAATCAAAGGATCTGAATGGACACACAGAATCTATACGGAGGAAAGCCATTGATCAGCAGTGGTGGGGGATTTGGAGTGGAAGCCAAAGGAAGTGAGTGGGATACGAAACGGGGCTGGTAGAGGAGGCCCATGATCCAATTGGAGGAAGAATGTGTGAGGATTTTAGAAGTATTCATTTCATTGTCTCACTGGTAGCCTGAACGTGGGCGGGTCTCCTGTGTGAGAACCCTACCAGCAGATATTTCAGATGGCTTGAAGGACTTAGTGTTTTATTCTGGTTTGTAAAAAGTCGGATGAAAGGAAAATTACAGTAAAGATGCTGTCAAATCAAAGACCTTCCCTTGTTTACTGGAACATTTATGGGATGATGATGATAATAATAACAGGAATAATAATGATGATCAATCATAGGAATGAAGACTTATAAACAAGGTTAGGTTCTGATTAAACAAGGTTAGGTTGAGCTTGAGCATACACAGCATATGTGTATGTATACATACTTTATCAAAAAACAAATCCTGTTTCTAGGGTTCTGATGGTAAAAAAAAAAAAAAAATCCCACATAGGTTGTTTAGTCAGTAAATAAAAACGACTGGATTGGGGGTCTTGCTTTAGATGCAGGAGTAATTGTTTTCTATTCTTTAATTGTGGGTATTCCCTTCCACCAACAGCGACGAGTAGCCATGGTCCAAACAAGTCCATAAAACATGGTTCTGGGGACGCCAGTGCCAGGGAAAAGCACACTGTTTTGAAGAGCTGACAGGGTTGAAGTGTGGTTGACTGAGATTCCAAGATGGATGTCAAAGCACTGCAAAATGAGCATACACCCCTACCGATGGCCTAGCATTTGACTAATCGATGCGGTCAAGGCATCGGGCCCCTTAACCAGAAGGTTGCTGGTTCAGATCAATCCTCCACTGAACCCTTTATATTCAGCTGCACTGATGAAAAATGGTTACGGAACAAGTTGTTCTGAATGAGATTGCTTTACGCATCTGTGTGTTCGTATCAGAGGGTTGTTTTGTGTTTTTACATAGTTAGTGATCATGCCAGCTTGGTATCTGTGTCTTTGTTTATTTGACTGGTACTGTAAAAAAGGCTGAAAATGCCTGGCGAGGAACATATCATAAATAGACCACGGCCTCTGTGCAGACACCCAGGAGGGGGTGGTTTAATGAACCCTAGTGTCTGGGTGGAGACATCTCACACAATAGTCGACAGTAGCAAAGATACAACGCTTTTAAACCCTCTTTTTTTTTTTTTATCTGAGAGAAAATATTTACTGCCTGTGCAGCTGTTAAGTGTTTAACTCAAACTGAAGGATGCTAATTTCAATGTCCTGCCACCAATTTTCCCTTTTAACTCTCTCTGAAATTACAAATTGCATTTCCCTGTGGGTTGACTTTGGCCCGGCGCTACAGCTGGGGGCAATTATACACAGGAAAAGGAAGAGGGACTTATTCAGGATTCAGTAGTGAAGTCAGTTGATAATCCATCCTTCAAGGCTGACATCCACTGGCAGGCCTCATAAAGGCACCAGGCCCTCTCTGAGGTTTTGTCACCCTGGGACCAGTGCTGCAACGATTCTGTCAAGATTAAGGCCAGGGAAAAAAGACATAGATGATGAAATTCGGCTCCCCTTAAATTTGGTGCAGGAAAACTTTACCAGTAGCCTGCAACCTGTCCTGTCAGGTGCCCCACCCTGGTGTGGGATTGTGGGATTGTGGGATTGTTGGGCTGCAGGACTGCTGAAGCCGGAAGCTCAGTGCGACACTTTTCCTCTTACAAGGAGAAAACAAAACCTTCAACAATATATATCTAGAGCTAGAAATATCTAGAGGTATATATGTAGAGTGACAGAAAATTAATATTAACTATGTAGTTTTTTAAATGTAATCTTTAATCAATAGGACCCCCACTTCCTTTCCTATAACAGCTAATCTGGTTGCCCGTTCCTAATCATCACAACCAACAAATCCATAGCATATTAACCTGCATTCGATTTTAAATGCTCTGCTCATGACACAGAATTTATCTTTGTTGCATTGGGCTTAAAATAATCTGAATGTTAGTGATGTATTCTCCAGGCTCCTTCAGAGGATGAAGAGAAGGAACCAGATCTGGTCCAGCCTGGAGATATTTGTTGGTAGTGTTCGTTGGAAGATGCTATGCTAGGGCCATGTTAGACTCACTTCAATACCCAGCTGTCCACTGATTCAGTGTTTCTTATCGATATCCACCCTCAGTTTTGTGAAAATTTGGCGTTTTGCGAAATTGGTTCTTTGTGTTCCTCTGCATCCCCAGCTCTGTGATGGGCTGGCATCCCATCCCCACAGTGATTCCTGCCTTACACCCGTGTCATGGAGATGTATGAGATGAAGATGGAGGAAGGAGGGAGGAAGAAGATTTATTTTATTTTTTTGGATGAAAACATTTTTTACTGAAAAAACTGAAATTACAAGTGTCAGATATGCCACTACACAGCCATGGTCCAAGAGTAGCATAGAGATCTGATCTTAATGGACACCAGAAGAAGAATTGACAATTACTAATCCCCCTACTGCTGCCACCTACTGGCTGGAGGTGTTTCTCCTTAAATGTTGTGTCCCTTCTGGCATTCCTCCAACTGGGTACACAACGTTCCCTGTTACACCTGCCTTGCATCCTGTACCTGCAGGGTTAGGCACCAGCTCCGGTGACCCTGAAATTGGACAAGCAGTTTCAGAAAACAGGTGGGATGGATATTTTCAGCACGTAGCTCTGCCAGAAATATTTCATCTCTTACCCATTTTACCAATTTAACTTCTGGTAACTGGGAATATCCGGCTGCTACGTTCTGCAAATCAAACAGTGCTTATCCCGCAGATGTGATTAGAAAAAATTAAGATGCTGGAATCTTACTGAACGCTGTGACGAGATTTCATCAGCGGCACCTGGTGCCACAGCTTTGCGGTTAAATGATCTTAATCATCAGTCTTTTGATCAGAATAACAGTCCCAATCACAAGCCTGCGTGGATGACAGACACAATAACAGTCTATTAACGATGGCCCTCTCGCTAAATGGGGGAAGGGCAAGATCAAGCTGGTGTCGAAACAGAGTAGGCCCGGTGTCTCACATGCTGCCCGACTAACACACACTCACACGAAGGCGGAAGCAGAGACCCTAGGCAATGAGGATGTTTGGGGGGCGGGGGCCGGGCGGCCGGGGGAGGGTGTTGCTTTAGAAACGTACTCTGCTTTTCGGTCGTGTTTTCTTTTGTGTGGGTATCCAAATATTGAGGGGCAAAAAACATTTAACACCGGCCCAATGGGTTTGTATTTATCTCATTATTTAACTCATCCCACTGGCCCCGGACATTTACGCTCCTTTTATGCCATCTTCTAACATCTTTGCCAGTTTCTAACTTCTTCGTCACGCCTAATCGCTCTCATAACCCAGCCCCCAAATATTGTTTGTTTCACTGCCTTTGATGCGTACTGTTTTTCTTTTGGTTGCAGGTTAACTATAACAATAATGGAGGGATAGATTGTTTGTGTAATGTATTTGATATTTTATATACAAATTCATAAAAAAATCTATCTGAAAATCGTATATTTTTTGACCATTTAGTTAAATATTAACACATACATACAAATATATACAACATTATTTTGCAAAGCATGCAATCTGTTTACAGTTCTAGGTAAGGTCAAGAAAGAATTCAATTAGATTAAAGGCTTTCTTCACGGCACAAATTCTGTTCAAACTAGTAAACAGTCATTTAGAACATATTAAATAATAGATTAATTATATATTGCATTACGTGTGCATGCAGGGTATGTTATCAATTGTTTCCACCACATTGCTGCTCATATAACTTTTTAAAATGTCTTTTCCAATTGAGGAAGAAATGTCAATTAACATAAAGGTGTGCGTGGAATATATAAATAGCTTTTTAAAGGTGAAATAGCCATAGCTCATTAAACTGCCCCCAATAGCCCTATTAAGCCTGACGTTGCTATGCGGAATCACCATGTTTAGTAACCGAAACTCACACTTGTGATCTAAGCTTTTCAGCGTGCTTTGCTTCAACTGATCAGCTGGTGTTGGTTGATGATATCTAGAAAAAAAAGCGGCTACACAGGAGCACATGACTCATAGACCCAGCCGTTAGATATTCTCAGTATCGGTTTAATACATTTTATAATCCTGTTAAAAAAACAAACAGATTGTTGTAGCTTAGACTAGATACAATGGGTGTTGCAGCACGATGACGTCCTGTGGAATTTTTTTTCATTCGAATAAACTGGAGTTTATATAAGTCTTTTTGGTGGTATTTCAAATGGTTTAAAGAAAATAAAGATTTTCTGAATTGTATAAAGGTTGGAACTGAGGCACATTAAAGCCTGTCAATATATACATATATTTATGTATGTATGTATGTATGTATGTATGTGTGTGTGTGTGTGTGCGTGTGTGAATATATATATATATATATATATATTGGTGAAACAAATAAGTAAAAAAAATGTAAAAAATTTAAGCTGAAAAAAGTCTATTGCTTTCTCATTTGACCAGAAGGATTTTAAGGCCTTTGAGGCTGGGAATTTTTTTATCGGTGGGTGGTGACTGAAACTTCCCATACCCTCACAATGAGGGGCGTGTTAGTCTGGGGATCCTAAAAGCATTGTGTTACAGTCCTCTGATTGTACAGAGATTAGCCCTGTTAGGTATGAGACCTGTAAGAATTGCTTTTCCATAGGGTTCAAATTTGTAAGTTGTACATCACACAATATTTTGTTGGGGGCATTTGCTTGACATGGAATGTAGGAAATCTTTATTGCATTAGGATAAATTTACAGATATATCTAAAGATTTATAATTATTCATCCCCCTACATTTGTAGTGAGAATTAAAAGAGAACTCGGAGTACAGGTAGGTTTTTTATATTTAGAAAAGTCCACTACATAATATACGATACTATCTAAAACATGGAAGTCTCTATAGGGTTAAACCTGCGCCTGCAGTTTTATGCCATGAAGTGTATGGCCATTAAATTGAGTGTGATGATCGGTCTGTGCCTTTAGTTTGTTACAAAGCTGCTGTAAGGGCACACACAGAGCACCATTCATTTATCGTTAAATGCTTAAACGGGGCGACAGAATCGCGCCTGTTCGCCGTAAGTGATACAAATTGCACAATCTCCACTACTGTTATGACATTTGGGAGCAGGCTTTAAATTGAATTTAGTCCTGGTAAAAAAACAAAAAAAAAAACAGACCGCCTTTCAGAAGCATCCCCGCGCAGCCAATTTCACCTGCACGTGCACACTTATCAGGCACCCCTCGTGCTATTGCTGCCTGTTTTCTCCAGGGGCCGTCTCCGAATTGCCAGTCACGTCAGGGCCGGCATTCTTCTTGTTTTAACAAGCGAGATTATTTTCTCCAGCGGACCCTTGCGCTGGGAAAAGACTGCGTTCCTGTGATAATCAATTAAGTGCGGCGCATTTGCATCCATCATCTCAGTGACAGCAGCAGGGCTGATTCACTTCAGAGACAACAACGAGATCGTGTAAACACAATGGAAAGCAATCACAATAAGACAACAAGTCTAAAGTGAAACACAGGCCCGAACCACAAGGAGAAAATGTTCAATAGAATTTTTTACAAATCTTAGATAATTTTATCTTGCTCCTTTGGTTTCAGGTTTTACACAGACACTATAAAAGCACTGGGGGATAGAAGTTTAGGCATTTTTCTCTTTCTGCTGAACTAAGCACAGACGCAGGGTTTAACACGAAAGGGAGGAGCGTTTCCTCATTTAAGACTCAAGTGGTTTATTCAGAAAAAGAGAGATAATATACATCTGTACATGATGTTTGATTGTATTAATTCATATTAACTAGCCTCACCACCCCATACATTTTGTAATTGACATTTACCGGATACATTCCGCTTCACTGGCAAACCATGATACATTACATTCTTTATTGGAACATGTCGATATGTTTACATTTGCAATGGTTTTCTTGTTGCATGATGGATAGCGGCTGTTAACCGTATTGGTGGACATTGTAAAGGCCTTTGTCATAATGCGCATGTTCGAGCATAATATCAATAATATTGAGGGGGGAGAAATAAGGAGAAATGACAAGCGCAGAACCTGTGTTCATTATAGCACTGTACTTCTTCTTTCCCCAGTCGAAGACTGCAGAACTTGCACTTACTCCATTCATTAGATGCTGTTTACTTGTGTTAGATAGCCAGCGCTTTAGCTCTTTGCAATCATTGCCAAACTGCCTGCCGGATTAAAGAAGACAAATTACCGCTATACAACCGCGTGGTGTCATTATGGCAACACCAAATAATATACCCTATGCTGCAATACAAATGACTGCATATAAATCAAACCCAATGACTATGCCAGCTACTCTCACTGTCTGTGAGTGTGACATTGCCCTGTACATTGGAAAAATTATCACAGATCACGCGGCAATCCGTCTTTTAACAAGTCTGCCGACAACGGTAACCAAGCACCTAGTCTCATTTGCATGGCCACTACTCAAATGTACTAGATAATTGTTACCATCAAATAAATTGTTTGCCATCCTCAACAATATACTGAGGAGCTGATTTGTTCTCCTCTCTCAAGATAATATGGTAGTCCACCTCAATAACTTAATGCATAGTTTCCCCAACAAATGTGTACATTGCTTCAGTATGAAGGGTATTTCATTTGCAATCACTTCTGTTCATTGGTTGTACATTATTGTTGCTATTTTTGAAATGCGTGCAATGTGCTGCCTCTGCCTCAGCACCGGGATAAATTTAACTTCCATTTCTTCTTGCGTCCGGACCTTATAGCCTTTGAAATCATTACTTGACAGGTGATTATGTGTACATGCCTGCCCACTGAAATTGAAGTTTTATGGAAAATTCCCTTTCCAAATAGTATACAGATATACATATAAGCGGATAATTACGCATGTTTCTCCCTTGTGGACAATTTTGTGGACCACATTTTCTGATTGTGATGCTGTATGAAAAACGATTTGCCAATTTTGCACCAAGGTAATCAAGTGCATGTTTCTGGGCCGGGTATAAGGGAAGTTTTTTGAATGGCAATAAAATGTCACTGCAGCACACAGCAGCAGTTTTTTTGCGGTGAAACATGGCTGCGCCACCCTCCGCCCTCCGTCTCGCTCGTCTCAGGATGTGTGACGGACGGGTCCCCTAAGAGCCAGCCGCATGCACGCTGTCACTCCGCAAAGTCGAGGCATGATGCAGCCGAGGAAGCATGAAACATCCAAGCCCACGCGCGGGGACGGCACCTGGCCTGTGAGGCTCAGTGTGGCTCAGTGAGGCTCAGTGGGGCTCAGTGTGGCTCAATGTGCCATAGTGTGGCTCAGTGGACCATAGTGTGGCTCAGAGCTTGTGTGGCTCAGTGTGGCTCAGTGTGGCTCAGTGGGCCACAGTGTGGCTCAGTGTGGCTCAATGTGCCATACTGTGGCTCAGAGCTTGTGTGGCTCAGTGTGGCTCAGTGGGCCACAGTGTGGCTCAGTGTGGCTCAATGTGCCATACTGTGGCTCAGAGCTTG
>JAOYSI010037301.1:39805-64646 GCA_025775065.1 Hiodon alosoides
GTGAGTCTGCACATGGGTACTTCTGCTGAAGAAGGGGGAGAGAGTTAAAACCGAATCATAAAACAGGACAAGGTGAGCCTGTACACGGGTACTTCTGACGGTCCCCCAGTGATGGATGCCCATTGTGCGCACATTCCTGGTCTGTCTGGATCCTATTTCTGTGAAAGGCGTAGAGTGTAAATATTCTCTGTTAGAGGCATTCTAGGGACAAAAGACATGATAGTGAAAATGGAGTATAAGGAAATCCTGTTGGAGTAGAAGTCGGTTTTTATGCGGTCAGTTTAGAAGATAGATGGTCAATGGTCTAAAGCTCTGCAGAGTTTTGGGCAATACACCACTTGATAGAATAGAAGTGTGTATTTGTAAAGCTTAAATAATCTCTGCCCAATCAACAAGTTTAGAGGAAGTGAAAGGGTGGCATGCTCCAGGGAAGCAAGAGAAGCCCTGGCAGGGTTAGAAGATTTTTCCACAAGACTGATAGTGAATATTATTCAGCAATGGAGATGTGAGTCTCCAAGGCAAATAATTTGAATTCAGATTTTTAACCCCGGTTTTCAACCAACGTTTCCACATCAGTAGCTTGTCAGATGTTGAAATGAAATTGAGTTGCTCGAGCCATGCTTTCAGTTCTATTGTAATAAGGATTGAATAATTTTTGGGTTTGAGAAAGCTGGCCAATATCTGGAAAAATGGTGGAAGGCTTGGTAAAAGCTGATGAGTTACCGAGAGCAAGAATTTGAAAAATCGTTTTCACATACATATGAGTCATGAGTTTGCAGAACATCATCTTTACCGCCATAATTTAACACACTATACTCACAGGAAGTTCGTTCAAACACAAAATAACAGGAAGTGAAGGCTTTTTTAAGCGAAGGAGACAAATGCCTTCATGCTGTACAGCAAACGGGGGTATTACAAATTTTTATACATTTTGTATACATTTTAAATGTCCAATTTACTTTAGTGTTTTTCCTCCCAATCTGCAGTCACCAGGATTCCTAGTTTTCGGTGATAAAAAAATATTATTCTCTGATAAAAAAATAGAAAATCCAAAAAATTAAAACAAATGAATAAATAAATAAAAACTAAATCTCTGAAATTCTCTACCAAACCAAAAATTTCTCTGTTTTTCCAACGGCAAATGGATTTTTAGTAACCCTGGTAATCATCAATTGTGCTAATGCATCTCAGCTCGTTGCTAGGCGACCTGCCTCCTCCAGTCCTGGTTGCTTTCAAGTCAGACGTCTCTTTTAAACTGGGTAGGTTACACAGGTTCAGGGCTGACTGGGGGAGAGGCACGTCCCTCTTAACGGCTCTCCCCGCCTGCAGGCACCCAGGACCGGGAGGTAGTGACGAGTCGAGAGGACCTAGGAGCCCTTCCCATTTCACCCAGCCCGGCCTGGACTATAGTGCACCGTAACTCTGCCCCTTCAGTAACAATCGACAAATTAGATGTGGATGACTTGGGCTGAGGCTTTACCAGTTAAACCACCCAGGAGTCCTTTGCAGTCCATAGTCATTTCCTAAGGTGAAATAAGGACCGAGACAGTATGGTATGAATGTGTATTGAGAAAATATTTAGACAGGAGAGGATATTCCCTAGAACTTCCAAGTATTTTTCCTCATTAGCCTCGACTAGGAGATGTGAAGTTTCAGTGGATTACTGTGATAGACTTAGAATAGGTATTTGCACGCTGTTTGACTTTAGCTGTATACCATTTGTCTGTACAGTCTTTTCATCTTCAGTTGAGCCACACCTGCAATGGTAAGAGACGGTGTTCTGACAAATTATCATTTAGAGATGTTTTTAATTCATTTAATTCATTTATGTTTTCAGATCAGGCCTGGTTCTAGACTGCTATGATTGAGGGGGATTTGAGGGGAAATGTTTGGGAGGCAGTATTTTTGTGTGTGATGTACAATATAGGGCTATTAGCAGCTTTACCCTTATTCCTTTAAGTCTTGTCTACTGTGTAAAACAAATACAACATTTTATCTTTCATTCAGCCCATCCCCACGGTGAGGATAGTGTTTCAATGAAGCCTAAAAGGAAACTAATATTTTCTGATCATTTAAAGAATGAAAGGAAATTTGAACTGTTTATAACAAATACATATTCACCTATGCTATTGACATAGTACCTATTATTCTCTAACTGGGTAGGCTCTAAGAGGTCTCTCCACTTTCCTCCCTCTTTCATTTCTGCACATGACGCTGTATTTTGCAAATGGTATTGGCTAGACGCATGCCTTTGAGATCCCTTATCCTTATCTAGTGCATTTTTCCAATTTGTAAACTCCTGCTTTGTAAAAATTATATCTCTAACATTTTTGCTTCCAAATTTGCAACAGGGGATGCAAAAGCATGCGTCCAGGTTGACTGAAAACATCAGCAGAGGTGCTACGTGTCTTTGGGACCAAAAATCTGTACATATTCTTAATTGAATGAATGTCTATGCAAGCAAACCACTTATAACCAACCTCATTCAGTCAACACACACGCAAATGTTCTAGTAGCTAGCTAGACACAGGTGTGTGGCAGAGTTCCCCAAGTCAAGAACTATCAAAGCCCTTGTCCTGCAACTGTACACAGTCAGCCACCACCGCCCCACAAAAAGAATGCCCCCATAATAAAGTAAAAAATTAAAAATGTAATAAGATATAAAACACCAACAATTAAGGTCTAAAGCTGATATATGCGTTTCGGAATGCAAAACCAGTGACACTGTCAATCTTTAAATATTTAAGGATATCTGTAATTATTTGAAGATATGTCCAAACATTTAAAGATCTGTTTAATTGTATTAGGGATATCTCTAAATCATAAATTTGGCTTGCAAAAACCCTACAACACGGTTTGTGTGTTTACTGATCTCATATCCCTCGAATGCAGTGACCTAAGATAGGCAAGTTCTTGGGTGGGTTAATGTTGCTATAATTGTTTCTGTGTTGTTATTCTGTTAATTTATGGTCATGGGAAAAAAGAACCATTTCCTCTGGAAAATGTAGAAAGCAAAGAGTTCTCAGAACGCTTATGGAATGGAACCAGGAACACAAACAGAATTTTCACAGATACAAAAATCAATTAATCTTATCCAATAAAGTAGTGCCATTCAACCCAAATGCAAAAATGGCCAACAAATAGTTAACTAATCAAACAGTTCCAGGTTCCAGACTCTCAAAACTGCGTGAGATCAAGGAGTCTGCAACTATTTTTAGTCTGTAACTATTCACAAACAAAACAGTTTAAAAACTGTCCAGTATGGCCACTTTAACTGGTTAAAAGAAAACAGTGACTGACTGGTTGAGGAAGGGCAGGGTTCTTGGCTATTTAGGGTTGTTGTGCTTTTTCCTACAGCTGACTTATCTTGGAGGAACTCTGACATAAAACATTTTTTTAAGTGGCCTGTGTTTAATTCCAGTGAGCAGGACATTGCTTTCATTGCAACACTGTTAACAGTGTCTAGACAAAATGCCATGCCTGCAGAAGAAAGCCACATTGTCAGAAGTGATGTGGCAGAATTCAATAGCCACATCATGTTTTGTGTGTGTGTGTGTGTGTGTGTGTGTGTGTGTGTGTGTGTGTGTTAGTGTGTGTGTGTGTGTGTTGTTTAATCACAGCCGCTGGGCGTTGTGTCTTTTACAATCAAGCACTCTCAACAACGGAACGTCACGCCCATCATCCACTGATACGAAGGATACTGATCAGCTTGACAGCGAAATAGTTCTATGAGCCCACAGTAACCAGGGGCCAGCACGACTGAACCTTGTCGGGAGAGGCAGGTTTCCCTGGAGCGAGCTGACTGGAGTCAGAGTGCATAGTCTCAGTGTGTTCTGCTGCACTGTGCTGCCCTTCTCACTTAGCGCCACGTCAACTCTCCTTTCCCTCTGGAACCGATCAACTTCCTTTTGCTGCTCTCAAAATAAACGTAAGTGAACTGGAGAAGACTGTCAATTACCTCACGCACACAACCCCACCATGCCCTCTGCCCCCCTGCCCCCCTGCCCCTGCCACACATACCTCCTGTTTAGCGTCCTCTAAATGCAAACACTTCTATCCCCTGGAGGAAAGAATGATATCAGGCTGAGACAGAGGAATAAATAATTCAATCAGATAATAAAGAATTTGCTTTGGAAAACAAGTCATTAAGAGTAAACCTGTTGCCCTAGAGCCATGGTATTCAATCCTGGTCCCCTGTGTATGCTGGTTTTTGTACCAACCAAGTTCCTCTCATTTAGGATCGACTTAGTTTTTAATTGAATAATTAAATAATTTTGACTGTTTCCTGCTGTGACAGTATGGGGGGGGTAAATATTGTTGTTTTAATGTGTTTACCATTAAAGTAATGGAATTTTCAAAAACGTATAACGGTACTCTTAAATTCGTGATTTAAGTAATAAAAGACTAATTGGTGTTTTATTTGAGTCTTATTTGGTCTTTTACAGAACAGCTTATCATTCCCTATTAACTTTAATTATGAATTTTTAAAATGTATCTTTATTTCTCGGATAAAGCATGTGCCAGTTTTCAATCAAGAATTTAGTCAAACCTGCTCAATTAAGAAATAGGTTTACACAAAAACAATAATGCTTGATGTATTTTGCACCCGCTCACCCCAGCCTCCCCTGAAACCCTGCCATTAATTCCCTTCAGTGGGTAAAAGTAACTTACGAACCACAGAGTCACAAGAGCAAGAGATTGGAAGCTGTGCCCGCCTCCCCTGGTCCTCGGAACTTCAGTGCATTATCACATTTCCAGCCTGTATCCACGGGAAATCATATGTGAGCAGAAAACCCTAAACAAATTAGAATGTTCGGTCATAGAGGAAAAGGACTAATTAGGACGATATGAAGATAGCGTGTCCGCTTTGCCCAGAACCCAGAGTTGCTTTCCTTCGCCCTTTGATCCACTAATTCTGCCAACTCGCCGGCTTTAAAACCCAGTAACCGCCGACCCGAGCCGGGGTCTTTGTCTTTAATGGTGAGGTGGGGGCATCTGTAGCCTGAGTTGTGGGGCAGGAAGGGCGCCAGAGGCGGGTACAGGGACGGCATTAGCTGCGGGCCTGGAACGCACCATTCCGGGTTTTATTGTGGATCACTTCTCACGCACACAACGCATAAAAATCATCGGTAAACGTGCAGAAATCCACCTTTCACTGTTGCACAAACAGGGCCCCCTTACACATCCGTGCACAGGCTCACCTCTGTTTCTCTCAAACACACTGATTTTTTTTTTTGCTCTTTGCAAATGTTAGCCTTTCCTTCTTTGATGTGAGGCTGGAGTTACAACACTAGCTGAGTGCTTCCAGTTGGTGGCATTCGTCTTTGAATTCATCAAAGAATTTGACAGAATTCCTTTGTTAACAAAGATGTTCACAAATAATAATAAAGGTATTCCCGTGCGTTATGGCTCCTCTGGGACAAACTGGCTCGATGGCTCAGTTTATCTCTTTGACGAGCTGGCCTTCGGCCCTCAGAAAGTTCTGTAAAACACATCTTCGCTCATTCTCAAACATTGCATTTCACTGTATGACGTTATGAAGTGCTAAGCGTCGATTTTCACAGCACACATAACTTAAGGAACGGTAAGCTACACCCCTGGCTCCTCTGTTGTCTCTGACAAGAACATACCTGAGTCAAACAGTGCTGCTTCCCGGGGCCAATACGGCTTAGCTCTAATTGATACGTTGGAGGCTGGAGAGGAGCGAGTGGCTTTGGACTGACAAGGTTAATTCTGTTTTTTCCGCCGTTGTGTCACCGGCGGCAATTAAACTCCTGACAGCCCCCTCAAATGAGGAAAAAAGGCATTAAAGGCCGCCTCGCACCCTGTGCATGTATTCTCCTCTGCCGCCCACAGTACTTTGGCGGATTTACCTAGTTTTACTTTTTCGGTTTTAGTCGGAAGATTAAACGGTTGAAATGCGAAGCACGGATTCGTGCAAAGAGCGACAACGAGAGTAAAAATTGAAGGAGGATTATGAAAGGTGTAACGGTGTACTGATTTGGGTGAGTGAGATTAATAGTTTATCTATTCCTCATGAGTTCATATTTAATAGCGTTACAGGTCTGAAAACGTTGTTGTTTTTTTCAGTTGAAGAGGTAAAGTTACTTAAAACTTTTTTTCCCCATCCTCTCCTGACAGCTGCTGCAGGACCCTGAACCAATTATTTGCTGAAGGCCGAAGGCGTATCACATTTAATGGGTTCTTTGCCCTTTGTATTTTTTTTTCTCTCCCAAGTTGGCAACACTGCCATCAGCAATTGCAATTCTTTGTCTTAAAAACCAAAACTATGAAAGAAACTGACCGAGCCACTTCTGTGGAGATAGACACTGTACTCAATGGGTAATACACAATTGTATCAGAAAGATCAATCCTTTTTTGTTTGTATGTGGAAAGCATATAGATACCAGGGCCATTGTGTAATCTACATTATACTTCCAATGCATAACAGTCTGTAACAGCAGTTGCATAATTTACTTACAGATTTAGAGGGGAAGCATACTTGAAATGATAGCAATGAATGTAGTACAGAGAAATTGTGGAAACCTTGTTGCACTGGAGTTACAAAACTATTGATTTTTCAGACACAATTGTGTTCTGTATTTTAAGCGATTAAAATGTTCCTCATTCAATAAAGTGTAACATTTATTTATGCAGTAACTACTATGTAACTACACGGCCATTAAAGACACTTGATGCAAAGTATTAGCATATATCATATTCTGATGCATCCTGAACCAATGCAAAATTCACTGTGTAAAACTGCGCTGTCATTGAATCTTATAGCATTAAACCTGGGTTACGACCATCACCTTTGACAATCAATTCTTTCCAACAACACACAACAAAAGCCGCAGGGAGGGTGAAACCCCTACCATGAGAGCTGAACACATCTGAAACGCATCTGGAGCCCCTCCTCCAAGTCTGTCAATTCGGGCTCTGAAAACATCCTCTCTTTCTCCCCTGCCTCCGTCTCAGCACATCGCGCTCTTTGCCGCGGCAACGCAGCGAATCAATATGCGGGATTTTGTAAAAGTTTCAGGGGACCTGCGCCGTCTGCTCGTTATCCTCATCAAGGCGATTGTCTTGAAATGCACGCCTCGGGCCACTCTGCATGGGAATGTCAAACGCGCCTTTGTTTTATTTGGCTCCTGCTGATTGAATGGGAGTCTATAGTTCAGCAAATGCAATCATCCCGGGATGCTCTTGGTCACATTTAGCGTGGGCTTGTTAAAGTGGCCCGTGTAAATAGTATAGGGGGTTCGCAGCCACCGCTCAGCGCGAAAGCGGGGCGTCCCAATGTTGTCTTACATCTGTGTCAGATTTAAAATGGTGACCTATCCAAAAAGGCGCATATCCAGAATCGAAATGTACAGAACTCAGAAAGACTAAACAAAGAAGGACAAGAAGGAATGTAATTTACATAGACGTATGTTTTTTTTTTTTTTTTTTCAAACGAAATGAAATTCTCATCTGGTTCAAATTCGTACTAGGAATCTACTAGAGAGGAAAGCATTTGAAGTTTAAACTTTTGTTTGTCTTTTACTGGCATGCCTGGTTAGTAACGATGATCGCCAATTCAGCCTCTGTTTTCTGTTATAATCGTTCTGTGTGCGTCTGTAAACGTGTTATTCTGATTCTTATTCGAACACACGCATTCTGAGCAACTCACAATTTTACAGTTTTAAATATTAACACGTAGGATACTTTGTTCTTGTAATTCAAGGACCTTGTTCAAGGACGCAGCACCAGTGCCCTCTCTATGCATTTAAAACCAGCAACCATCTGGTTATAATCCAAATACCCAAACTGCTATTTTGAGTGCAACCTTCAAAAATTGTATTTGGACTTCACATTCAGTGAAATTCTGAACCGGACAAAGACCTGTCCTCCTTCACAAGCACAGAGTATTCAGTAACTAGTTTTGTATTTTGTATTTATTTATTTATTTTTACCTAGTAAACTGGATTGAAATAATGTTAAATAAAGAAAAACTGTCTTAGATAAATTATAGTTTATAACTGTGAATTGCTTCTGCTTTTTCTGTGCAACAAGCCTTACCCTACTCAGTTTTATCCAGACTAACTAAAATTACATCTTGAAACAACACCAGTAGCCAACGCTCATGTGAGCTTACAGAACGCCTCTGGAAACTGATCAATTGTGAGATCAACAGTCCTGCACATGACATATGTGTCCATTGACATCAAGATACGACGCTTGAATGAGACTTGTGTCTCATTAAACAACAGGAAAAATGACTGGCTCTAATTTAAAATCATAATTAAAGCTTGTGCTTGTATCATAAATCTGCTGCTCTCATGTACGTTGGCTGGATAGCTAGGGGGAATTTAGTCTTATAAAACGTATCTTAATGATTACAAACTCTTTTATTGTGATATTGTCTAGGATAAATTCAAGAACTAAGCTTGGCGATTAAGCTCAGTTCACTTGTTTTGCCTAGGTTTCCACAACCCGATCCGAACTGCCCGAGCCCAGCTTCCTATTGGTTAAGAAGGGTGCGCCTTTTTCATGGGCTGAAAGAAAGGGCCTTGTCAACTCCCCAGTCTGCAGATGAACCTACTGCACAGCTTCAATCATGGTCACTGTCACAGTAGAAGTGAATGTGTTCAGCATGAGTTAAATACAGGTGGTGCAGGGCTTGGGGATCCCATTAAAGGGTGGGTTTCTGGACTGCCGTGCCATGGATCAATAAGACCCGCTCGTCTGGAGCTACAGAAACAGAAAGAGAAAAGGAAAAATATGCCTAAATAGCATCTTATAAAACTTTTAATTTATTTTTTCCAGGTTTTTTTTTCTTTTTTTATTGCGGCTATTCATAACTTTAATGCCTTTTTTTTTTTTTATTTTTTTTTTTTATTTTGGGGGGGGGTTTAATGCCAAACCATTATGTGGACGGATAATCACCAGTTAAGATAATCTTGCTGTCATTCCTGATATTCTACCCCATTTTTAATTACTTCACATTTGCGTATTTGAAACTTCCACACGATGACCCACCGCAGAGAAATCAAAGTTGACACCTCAAGAGCCTCAATCAATTAAAGATTGTCTTCAAGGTTTTGCAGAAATGCAGGTAGTTGATGGAGACAGGGGGGCTTAGTCTGAGCCATTGTATTATTTAGTATTGAATGACAGAAATAACAGATACCCTGTTAAAGTAATTGCTGCAGTTTTAGGAATGTGCTCCACACACACAATGGCGATGATACACTGCCTGGAAATGCCTGGCCTGTCAACCTCCATCTTGACCACCGAGAGTGGTGACAGGTACTTTATCGTATGATTTCCTTTTCAAGTCTGATTCTGCCGACAGCCCCACTATCACACTCTCTCCCTTCCTTTGCAGCAGGTGAGCCTCTGATCTCATTTCCGTTTCCCAAAGGGTACGAGGGATCGCGCCGCACCGAGGATGAAGGAGGCTTCCCAGTGCACCACCTGGGAAAAAGTGAGACGCATCCTAGCTCTCTTTAAGGCACCCTAATTTCTGCATTGACTGATACGCGTTTAACTGCTGCGCGTTTAACTGCTGCGACTAGCTGTTTCCTCTGGCCCTCACCTCCATTCAAAATGCTGCCTTGTGTGCAGACTTTGAGTGCAAAAAACAGAGAAATTATTTAAAAAGTCCCTTTAAAGAGGAAAAAAAAAGAACTAAAAAACACATTCTATTAGTCCCGGAGGCTCTTTAGAGGGACAGGGAGGATTAATTACCTTGTACTGTTTCACGATGAGCCCCCCTCCCCCATTTCTGAGCTGCACAAAATCAATTCAGTCCTGATAAAACCCTCTCCCACCCATTTCACTTCCTGTCAGTGCCTCCACCCCAACCCAACCCAACCCCATTAGCATTTCCCCCCAGAGCAGGGATATGAGATTCAGTACGGACTTAAAGCACAAAGCCACCCACGGGATGTAAAAAGGAAAGACAGAAAAACTTTTTTTAAACAATGTTCTGAATTCAAAACAGGTTTAAACCAACACTGGCCTAAACCAACCGAAGGAGAAAAGAATAGAGGTTTTTGTGCACCCGCCGTAATGTGAAACATGTAGAAAACCATATTCTCACCAGCATCATGCGCTGGCCATATCATTTCATGACTGAGAATGTCAGAACTGTCTTTGTGGTGAGTCCTTGAGTTTGGCCGCCAGTCACCACCCATTAAAGCAAAAGAAAGATAAGACAAAAGTGAAAAACAAACAAGGATTCAACCTTTTTTCAAAGCCTATTTACGAGATGCAGCGGGGTTCAGAATCGCCCCCAGGTAGATCGCCTCTGCAGGACCTGTTCAGCTAAAATACTCTCTGGGGCTTATCGTGAATTTGCTGGCCAGTTCCTGGAAGGTCTGAAGACTAGGAACCAAATAGAAATTAAAACCATGAGCCTAAAAGAGAAACCAAGTACATTTGTATTGCAATAATTATAAAAAAAAATTACTACAACAAATTCTTATTTGAGAATTTAATAATAATCCACCAAAATCACACAATATCCTTTGATTAAGACATTGAAACATTTAAATTTTTCTGATTGGAATGTCTCAGTTTTCCCTCTATCACATTACTGTGTCCATACCAGTCAAAGAGGTGATTTTTGCCATCCCCAGTCTCTTCTTGGGAAGAAGAAAGCAGTCCATCTGACTTGGACACAGGACCAAGGCCAGTTTATTGTAAACGGACACTATTCTTCCCCTAACCCACCACGGATGAGGTGGCTGTTCGGGGGACTTCCATTAGACAGCGAGCTCCTGGCCGTGCTTGCACACTGATCACCTCACGCTCCTGTCAAAAGCTAATTAAGGGTGGTAAAACCTCATCATCAGGTTTTTTTTTCCCGTTATTATTTCATTTGTTTCTGCCAGAACAGCATGGCCAGGAAAAGAAACATAAAGACATCACCAGGTTTTAGCATAAATAATCCTCATCTGGTATGCCTGGGCTGGAAGAAATTCCTTTGCCTTTTAAAGAAATTCCATTGGAAATGGTGAGTCAAATTAAAATATTGTGGAGGAGGGAAAAAAAAAAGCATATTAAAGTTGACTGAGGAGACATTTTTACAGAAAGGCCCTTCGCTCCCTCTACTTCTCCCGCCCATCTTAAAAACAGCCAAGGCCTCCTGTCCTCTCTCATAATGGGTCCTGACAGACGTGCGGCTGCCTAACGGGCAGTTCCTCAGTGAGAAGAGTCCTGCTGAAAGTGCAAGCACACAGCTTGAGCGTTGAAAAGAAGGCAGTGGGCTTTTTTTAAAATACCCTAAATAGAGCACCGCTGTTCAAATTTGGTTGCTGCTCCATGTAGGAAAGAGCCCCTTGTTGAATTTTAACATCTCCCTCCAATTTATTCAAGTTATTAATCATTTTTTTATTGCTCTGTGATATGTAGTTTCTAGTTCACACATTAGGGATAAGAATCCAAACTATGATATACCAGTGTTTCTGATGAAAAGCTGGATGAAGATTGCTTTGTTTCTAGTTTTTTTTCCAAAATCACTGCTTGTGCTACCAGTAATGTCCCCCTTCGGTATTAACCGAATCCTCTCTGAGCTCATGCCTACATACATTATATTAAATTAAATTGATCATTGACATTGATGTAAAATGACTTTTGCAGCGGCTGTAGCGTACTTTTCTTTGGTGGGAGATCAAACGTCATTCCAGTGGTCGGAATTCAGGGTACGAAACCGCGCGTTCACACAGACGTGCGCACGCACTAGTCGTGAAACCGGTCGTGAAATAAAATTAGCTTGCTCGTATATTTGACGTGGTATTTTTATGTGTCAGACAAACCGCAGCAGATCAAGCAGAAGCCAATGTCTTGTGAAAGGAAGATGGACAGAAGGATGAAATCCGGTAAACAGAGCACGTGGCAGAAAGCTATTGTCACCCGTTCCCACATCTGGAACCAGCAGCTGGCAGCGGCCACAGGAATCCGTCTCTGTCTTTCTGGTGGGGAATGAATGACTGGGATTTTTGTGATTGATGACGAGGTTGAGCTAACGGGACAATGACTGCAGCGGGTGCTGAGCATACATTATTTTAGTTCTGTTTTGTTTTGTTTTATTTCTCTAAACGATAATCAGAACGGCTCCCCAAGATTTATGTTTGTTTTCTCTTCCCTTTCCATGCCACGCTTCACATGACAGAAAAATAGACTGCTGGTCTGCCAATGTTTTCAGTCTCCTCTACCAAGATTAGCAACTCCAGGATGCTAGGATCACTCTTCATGCTGCAGCGAGAGATTTAGGCCCGGACCAAAACACACTGACGTGGATGACGTCCGCGATAAAATCCTTACTTTCTTTATCGCAATTTATTCATCCCAGGAACCAAATATACCTTTTCTCATTCCGCGTGAGGGAAGGAGACAGATTTTGCTTGTTTTGAAGCAAAAGTAGGAAGGAACGAGACAGCCGCTGTTAACCAATCACAGCTCACGCACCCGACTGTTTAACAGGTTCTGGAAACAGGCAGCTGTTCTTGCTAAATCAGCATGACAGAAGTTAAGTAAATATTCAGTGAGTAGGACAGAGGGTTATTGTTTGGATGTAAAGAAACTATTTTCAGTGGATTATTTTAAAACACTTGAACCATGAAAAATCAAAGCACAATGTTGTAACAGAGAGGAAATAGTCTTTATTTAAAGTCATCACAAGATTATATATATATATATATATATATATATTTTTTTTTTTTTTTTTTTTTTGTGTTCAGTTAGGTAGGGTATTTGAGGAAATTTGGGGTTTATTTACATATATATCTGGGTAGTTTTTTTGTTTTTTTCACCTTTTGTTCGATTCGCGTTGGCCTTCGATCACTTGTGATATCCCTTGTCTCCACTCACACCGCATTTTTTGGTTTTGCAAGGATTTTTCTTTTGTGTTTAGTCCTGGAGAGTTCCCGTGCCCTATATCGCGATGTGATTACTTATATTTGGTCTGGCCCTGACTGTTATTTTGAAATACCTTTGGGCAATGCATGAATATGAAAAAAAAATTACATCAAGCAGTGTCACACACTTGTCTGAAAATGATTGTGTTGGCCTTGTATTATCAGCCTGCATTGATTATTAGCATCTCTGTGTCACAGATTTGTTGTCACTAATGCAGGGTGTCCTACAAGGAATCGCGCTTGTTAAATCTTCTCTCACACCCTCACACGGAGCATCTGTTAATGAACGAAAACGCCTTTAGCACTCATTTTAATTATTATCAGTTATTCTTGATTATTACTTATTTATTTCATTTTTGCTTGTAGCACGGCTGCTCGCATTTGACCATATCCGAAGGTGAATATTTAGTGAAGCTGTTTACATTCAGCCCCTTTCCGGGATCTCCAACAGCAGTGACCCACATACTGCACCTTCCTTCAGAATCGGACCCTGGATGTTTCCATCATCTTTTCTTTGACCATAGGAACCCTAAGCAGTCAGGGTTGGCTTTTTGAAGATCAAAAGCCGCCATGAAACCACATTACTCGCCATTAAACCTCAAACGCTTGGGCACGTCGACTGAAACACAATAATAAAATCAGCATTGGTTTATTTAAGTAATACTCCGCTAATCCATTCATTGTTTGAATTGGATTCAGATCAAAACGCTTCCACCTCTGAAGGTTTGGGCCACAGGGAAGGAGAGCTCGGTTCTCACTCTCACTCAGCCTGTGTGCTGAATCTGTCATCATCGTCTGGTGCTTGCTCTCCATCTGGAGGTTTTCCCGATGGGGTTTTATGGCTAAAGAATTTTGTAAACAAACCAGACGGGGGTTTGATGTCTCTGTGGCCATTTCTTCGACAATATTCTCATGTCTAGTCAGGAAATGTCCAGGTCCTGGCCTTGTTATCTTCGTGACGCTGGGAATGTGACAGAGAGCAGACAAACTGGAGGCCCTTCTGGCAGATGCAGTGATAACGGCGATTAGCACTTTGCAGCTAACTTGCTGGCAACTTGCATTCCATGGGTGGAGAAATCAGACACGCAAAAACACTTGAACTCCTCACAAAATGCACTCTGTCATCATGGTGTCATGACCCATTCCAGAAGTACATTAATCTCACATCCGTTTTTTCATTCGGAGAAAAAAAAAAAAATGTTACAATGAATCACAAACAAACTGCAAGGTCATCGGCTTAAAAAAGAATATCAAAACTGATGCAGAACCCAAGGTTGTGCAAACAGAAAAAAATTATAAAATAGCAGCCAGTTTCAGAAATATTGCATTGCAGATCCCATCAGCTTTTGGAAAGAATATATGCGGCTACTTTCAAACACAGCTACCTAGCCACAGTGAGATGAGAAGAAAATGATTTACTGCTTCTCTGCTCTCCAGAATATAGATCAAATGTATGTGGGGAGAATAACAGTCAGTCAATATGCAAGTAATATGCAATTCGCAGCCATTGTGATATATTTATATGTATAGTCAGACTCGTATGTACTACTCAGGGCCTGTGATTGAGTGCATGTGTGTGTGTGAGCCTCCGTCATGAGAATCAGCTATAATGAAAAAGCTCTCTGGAAAGCATGAGATAATGCGCCACATAAATGTGAAGAGCTCTACTTGGGGTTTTTTTTTTTATGAGATTGCGCATTTGTCTTCCTTTTCCCTTCCCCCCTTGTTGTTTCGTTGGGGAGCAGGGTGGATGTGAAAGGTACAATTACCTGGCGCCAAGATGTGCCCCTTCCTATTAGCGGTGCTTGAAACGGATTCCATAGACCAAATCAAGCTGTGGAGCTGTTCATTAGCGGAGCCTCTCCTTTCCTTCGCTGCGTTAGCTAAACTGACCACTAAATGAGCTGGCGGTCCTTCCAACTGGAAGTGTTCATTGCGGAAGAGGGGGATTGCACTAAATCTTTGGTTTGATCAAAAGAAGAAAAAAAAAGAGGATTGCTGGCCACCTCAGATGTTGGAATCCAGTGGAAACACAGCTCTGCAATTCACAGTGCCCTCAACTTCATGATCTGTGAGTGTGTGCGTGCGTGTGCATGCGTGTGTGTGAGTGTGTGTGTGTTTGAGTGCGTGCCTGCCTGCCTGCGCATGTGTGTTAATGCTCTGTTTGATATGCTTTGTGTTTAAAAACTATCCTAACACCAGCAGCCCTTTTATGACTTCCCATTTGCCATAAAAACGGCAGCGGGCAGCAATAAATTTACAACAATTATGTCTAATTTCAGTAATAGTTGTGTGCAGGGAGCTCATGTGGTTTTCATCCCATCTCCGTTTCAGTGTTATTTCAATGTTATTTCAATGTTACCAGCGATGATGGGTGCATTTGTTAATGCCCGGACGTCTGCTCCGTTACCTTACTCAGGTGCGTCTCTGCCATGTATGAACTACATACATCTTACACTTCTGACTGAATTCATACAGATCATGTCTGTATCTAGTATGTCTGTCTCCTGAATATTGACAACTGTCTGGAATGTCATGTTATCAGGATACAATTGATAAAATAATTAAAATACTAAGTCTTGGTTTTCTATTTGTCACCAAAACAAAATGAGTAACCAAACCAAAAATAAAACAAAGAAACCAACTTTTTTGAACTTGGAAAAGAAAACGAACTCTTCCGAAGACAAAATGCAGTTGATGAAACAGTATCAAGTTGTGTCATATGGTGTTTGTGCTTAAATTTTAAATAGAAGCATTTTGAGCTGAAAGGTCAAGTATCCTAGAACAAAACTAATGGGGCGCCGATATCTAAAACCTGTAGTTTCTGTTGTTTGAGAGCGAGTACTAAGGCTTGGTCTGAGCGCACTTAATGGGATAAAGCAGAAATGTGACGTTGACTGCAGATCTGAGAAACGTCAGAGTCAGAATGGTTTTTCCAGAATGCGTCTCCTTGGTCTCCTTGACCGCCTGTCCTGCGGCGAGTCGTGGACCCGGCCAATGAGCTCACGCCACGTCATCAGTCGCGCACGAAGAGTAGTGCTAACTATGAAACCGCTGGCCTAATGTGGGTGTGTGTGATGCGTTGAAAACTGCAGAACTGGCAGGAGAACAAGGGCAATACCCATACCGGAAGGGAAATGACACGTGCCGCGGTTTAGAAAGACGCGTTTTATTAACTTCAGAAAGGATAAGCCTTTATTTTTTGTCTGTAATTAACACAGATCTTTGAGTACAGCCCATATTGATCCGCTGTAAAGCAGCCTAATTAAAATAAACTACCGGCACTGAAAATATTTATGAGAAAACCAATCACTGGAAGCTGAATTGTGTCCCGGTATTTTGTATGAAATGAATACTTGACTGAAATTAATTTGTGCGTTGATAAAAAAAAATTGTGTTCAGACGTCACCCTCGCCTCTGGTTAGACACACACAGATGTTAGGTGAGGTAGTCACATCTAAGCCCTGATACGCCAAAGCGTTACCCACATTCTACAGTTGCTTGACAAACACATACAGTTAGTACCCCTCCCATACCCCCAGGCACGTCGGCCCACCACATATGTGACATTCCTCCCCCAGCCCCCCTGTTTGCTAAGCCTCAAATCTAGAATGAGGTCAATGTTATAAATCACACAATCAGATTTAAAGTAGAGAGCAAAGGCATTTCAAATCTAAAGCCTGTCAAAATGTGACTGATTTCATTAATAACCCGATGACTTATAACTGCACAGACTCAGTGACACCGGACTGCATACCGGCGGCTAGGCTGAAAAATGCTTGACTTTCATTTTATCACTAGCAGGTGTGAGAAGTAAAGCATTGCATTCTATGCTATGTCTATTACAGGAACCTGCAGTGCTGAGCTAAGATGCTTGAGTATCAGAAAACCGAACCTTTTTCTTTTCTTCTTCCGGACCGACGACTACAGGGGTTAGCACTACTCCATCATCAAAGCAGGAAGTGATTTCGAGAGAGCCACACAGGAGATGGTGTCACGCTGAATGGGATCCGGCAGACGGACGGCAGTGGACACAGCGCAGGGTCCCGGGATGCCCGGGCACCAATCCGCCCTTCTTCCGCTGGGCCCGCTGGGCACACTGTTCCTTCAAACAGAGGGACTGTCGCGCTGGCAAACGAGGCGCACGCCGCCTGCTTCTGAACACAATGCGTTTACACAGCACTGTCTCAACATTGCAGCACTGGCCGGCCAACGCGTGATGTTCCCGTGGCTGTGCTGTGAAATGATTAGTTATCGGTTATACTTGGTTTGTTTTCTCAGCGCAGGAGTGTGTCCAAGCTAATTAACTTTAAAATTGTCTATGCCTTTCATGTGTATTGGAATAGGTCCCTATTTAAATGGCTCGATGATAAATTTCCAAGAAGGGAATGTATTTATACATGTCATTAAGATTCGGTAAAACTCCACTGATTAAATATGTAGAATCAGCTGGCACGACTGCATAAACCATTTGCAATAGATGAAGAATATTATTTTTAAACTATGCTCAAATATAATCCGGGCTAAAAGAGGAAGGTTTTCTCATTGAGGATTGTAATATATATTGGTTTGTTTCTGCTTTTGAGGCTGATGAAAAGGGTTAGAGATTTAGAGACACTAGACAGACATGAAATCCATCTTTAGGTTAAATTTGGAACCTGTACACAAATATTCCTAGTATCTGCCGGTCTTAGACAATGCATTTGTCCTGATGACCTCCAGCACAGGCAAACGACCCACCACCATAACTCCCACAAATGAGGACAAGGGAAAGAAAAGACTTTTATTTAATTGTTTATTTATCTTATACAGCGATGATTGGTATAACTGTCCCCCTGCAGGATATTTCTCCACAGCAAGTTCTCTGTAACCAATGCTAAGCATAAGCTACTAGGAATGTGATAAAACACACACACACACAAACACACACACGTGGTATTCCCACCCTGCTGGACCAGCTCGACTAGCCGGCCCACACAGGCTACTGCACTAACAAAACAAAATAAAAAATGTACCTGTTGATTTACCTGCCTTGGCCACTGGCGTCCCCAACTAGCCAAGGACACAGGGAAAACAAAGAGAAAACAAAGAAACATGCAACAACACTCCCTTCATCCAAGCAGTGGTTATGAGAACCCTGGCTCCCTCGTCTGCAGTCCGGACTGGGCAGCACACAAGCTGGAGTGGAACACACAGCACACTTACATTTCAGTTGGAACTGTGGATGTGATGTCCGCCTATTCGTTGGTTAGCTTGTTTCTGGCCAGAGCAGCCACAGTGCGGTCCAATAACAGTCTGACGAATTCCTCGTACCCTCCGGAAGACGCGCAGCTCCAGAAACAGAAAGCACAAACAAACTCCAAAACCACACATCCGCCCCCCCAAAATATATAAATATAAATACTAAAACGGAACCCGAATTAAGTTCCTCGAAAACCCTTTACTTAATTTGGCTCAAACCCCATGAACTGGACCCAATAATAAATAGAGAAAAAAGAGTTGGCGGCCCTGGCCTGAATCACCGGTTGTGGGGGTTTGCCGGCCCTCTCCGTCTCCGTCCCCCATCCTTCTGGCTTTATTCTAACCACAATCACGCCATCGGAAGGGATTTGAAATCACCGAAGCCTAAAACCCCATTCCCCAGCCATGTTACACTCGGTGACATATTTCCAAAATCCGTATTAAGGAATGTATCTCTGAAGTTTTGGGTTGGTGGGGGGGTAAGACAAGCGAGAATGTTAACCGACACCGATACCATAACGAGCCCCCGCTCATTGTCATACAATTCCGGGTGGGTGTTGGGTCAAAAACGATGTTGGATGGGGAAAGTAATACTACTTGTGACGGCAGGGGCCTGAGGGCTGAGGACAGAAAACTGCTTGTGTTGGCCACCCAGAAGGACAGCTGAGAACATGTTCCCTATTTAAGGACCTCTGGCCTCTCAGACTAAGCAAGGCACCAACAGATGGGAATCCCTGAAGCGTGAGCCCTGACAGCAGCCATCATGTCCACCCCCCCCCACCTTCCGAGTTTCCGCGGCTCGATCACCTTGTAATCAAGACTGACAAATTAGCTTCTAATTTACCTTAGTGGTTCGGGAAAGCTGCCTGGGTCATGATTCACGAGCTATGCTTTATCTCACAGTTCAGGGGACTGAATGAGAATGTTAAGCTGAGTGAACAGCTTTGCAGGTTGAAAAACTGCAACTTTATTTAGGAAAAGGGAAAATGGGTCATTGGCAGGTGAGCATAGGTGAAAGATGGAGCCCTTCCCCATTTTTGTGTCTCTGTAAGGCTAGACTGAGACAGTTCTCTGTTCTCCTTTCCAATTGTAACTGTTTTGGCTGTACGTCTTGACTTAAAAAATATCCTGTTTAAGTGACGTGTCACTCCTGCGCATATCCTGAAGGAGGTTTGCATTTAAGAAGGCCAATGCTTAACTTGATATCTGCCCTCTGTGTCATTGTATCATATGCAATAGTATGTTATAAATGCCATTCCCATCAGTCTAGAATTCCATACTATATCAGTATTTGATTCTTTTTCGAGTTGCAGCTATTATATAGTGAATGTACTTCCAGTTACTTGAAATGATATTCATTGTATATATAATGTTATATAAAAATCTAATACATATATACATTCATTTTAAACAAAAAAATTCAATCAATCCTGTAGTTATGATATACATTACATTTAGCTAATCATGACATAATATATTTAATTACAATCTGAAAAAAACAAGTTGAAAAAAGCAAAAGACCTAGAGCCGTTATTATTATTAAGCTCACGAAGTATTTTAGCTCTTCACCTTCACCATTGGGAGAAGGCCTTCTTAGCTGGCTTTCATGGTGGAGCCACGCTGTCACTTAGGCAGAGTTCCAAGGTTGTGTCGTATCACTTAGGTGGAGTTCCATGGCTGTGTCGTATCACTTAGGTGGTGTTCCATGGCTGAGCCGTATCACTTAGGTGGAGTTCCATGGTTTTGTCGTATCACTTAGGCGGAGTTCCATGGTTGTGTTGTATCACTTAGGTGAAGTTCCATGGTTGTGTCGTGTCACTTAGGCAGAGTTCCATGGTTGTGTCGTATCACTTAGGCGGAGTTCCATGGTTGTGTCGTATCACTTAGGCGGAGTTCCATGGTTGTGTCGTATCACTTTGATGGAGTTCCATGGTTGTGTCGTATCACTTTGATGGAGTTCCAAGGTTGTGTCATATCACTTGGACGGAGTTCCATGGTTGTGTCGTATCACTTTGGCATTTCCCATTAGCTGCCCTGCTTCATGCTGGCCGTTCCCCAGGGGAGTGCATTTATCACGTCACTCTGCTGATGTACACTCTGCAGGCAAGCCTTAATAACTGATAAACGTGTCTATATATATATATACATATATACTGTGACTCTGAAAGGGACTAAGACGTAATGTGCTGCATGTAATGTGGCTGGCATTCCTACATCAACACGATTGTGTCGCTCTAATGTTCAGGCAATGTATTCAGAACATCGCCTGATGTGTTTTCTGGGCTGTGCCAAGTATGATTAACTGGTTAAGCTGAAATGACTCCAGTGACTCCATCACTAAGCATAAAAAGAAAAATTTTGGGACTAGCTGGCATGGCATTCTCACAACATCTCTGCAACATTCGGGGAACAATGCTGCAAACCTACTGCCTCCCAGCGATTTTAAAGGAACATTAGGTTGTTACCTGAATAACAGCTCTCCACAGTGCCCATTAGCGTAGGTATATTGTTTTGTTTACTGCCCTCTCCAGCTGGTCTTCACCACAGGGTAAACAAATCTGTCCTGCTTGCAAAAACAAACAGTATAAATATACCGTATTTGAAAACCAAGATACCGAGGTCGCGAGACCCGCAGGGGAACAAAGAGTGTCATTATAAAAGATTTTAAAAGATACACAGGACTGTGCAAAAGTCTCAGGCGCCCTAGCTTTTTTACACAAATGTAGTCTTTCAAGTTTATTTTTTGTCTTCTGCATTCGTTTGTTTTTTTAGATGTCCAAACATTCATTTTCTGAAAGAAGAACAAGGAATTTTGCCACAGATGGTATGGCCTCCACAGAGCCCTGATCTCAACATCATCCAGGCTGTCTGTGATTTCCTGGACAGACAGAAGCAAGGCAGACAACCAAAGTCTGTAGAAGTACTGTGGCATGTTCTCCAAGATGCTTGGAACAACCTGTCTGGCGATTGTCTAATAAAACTGCACAACAGCGTACCTAAGCGAATTGATGCGGTTTTAAAGGCAAAGGGTGCTCACAACAAATATTCCGTCCCAATTTTGAAATTATTTTTTTGGGTTTCCTTTAATTTTTAATGTCCTTTACAGTGTCTATTTTATATTTAGAAACTTTGCATTTCATTATTTTTGAAATCATCTTCACTATACAGACTTTTATTTTACATGTGCCATAGACTTTTGCACAGTACTGAATATCTACATGTGGATATCATAATTGATAGGCAGGGAAGATTTTACCCTGAAAAATGCTTCTGGGTTACCACATTTCAGTCATGAAACCCGGTTTTGGGTGTGAGAGACTGGCTGGGGACGGCAGGTGATGCCCGGCAGTAGGGTCTGCAGCCGGAGGTGTAGTTAAATGCATGGATTAATGGGTGCAGTGCTGTTTCCCCTCCGCAGTCATCAGGATCTTAAGCTGCGTCCTCTGCACTCCCGTCCAGTGTGTCTCACAGAATGAAATTGGGAGATGACCTTTGAACCAATTAATCTTCAGCAATCGCCTCTTAATAAGTCACAGGAAAACGCACATAAAAATCCGAACAGACTTTGAGTTAAATAATTCTAGATTCCCTTATCTGTTGCGACTTAGTTCATGTATCATATGATGTTATTGTTTTATTAGTTATTAGATAATTCAAGCTATCTACATTCCTCAAGAGCGTGGCCTTCCTGGGATTTTAACCCAATACCTTCAGATTAGAAGTCTAGTTGATTCATCTTTGTGCAACTGTGCAATGCGTAAGTATCAGAATTCTTACAAAGAAACTTTACACAGCATGAGTGATGATCAGTGTGCAATACAGGTATATTTTCTTCAAAGGTAAGAAACCTAAGCCATGTCTTAGACAGGAACCTCAGGTACGCCACTGAAATAAAATTACAATATTCCGTGGAAATAAATAAATCATGAGGCGATCAGCCACGCTGGGTACTCAGAGCAGCGTGGTAATCTTTGTACCATATGCACACTCTGTAATTATTACGGCGGAATCAGTGTGGACCTTGGGGTGGAATGCAGCCATGTGTACTGTTGAGAAGCTTAGATACGATAGACAAAGACAGACAAATCAGTTGTTGTTTTTTTTTTCCTCTACAGCTTTACCTGATAGCTGAACCCTTGACTCTTTTTATCGCGCAGCTGTGTACCTCTGGACATGGAAACTGTGACATGGACAAAGAATTAGTAAGATAGTGCTTAAGTTCTGGTTCATCTGGTTCAATAGAATTTCCTCTGAGTTTTATCCCAGTATCCTTTTCAACTAGGCCAGTTTTACAGGCCATGTTCACTGTTTCTCATTATTTTCCAAGAGATTTACTAAAGCTTAGGGGTGCTTTTTCCACAGGCATCGCCTGATTAATTCTCCCAACAAAACAGTGCTAATTCTGCTGTAAGTTCAGGTGGCAAAGTAAGAAAGTTTAATTTTACAGTTTGCATCAGTTGGTGCTGGGTTCTCTGCAGAGCACAGCTTATAAACAGGGTTCAACGCTGCTCTTATGAGAAGATGAGGATGAATAACAGTTGACCAGGTAAGTCAGTGTTAGACAGTTGGTTATCAACACCTCAGCTTTGAAGGCATGAGGGAAAGGTGTGGTTTGGGTCTCCAAGATGACACACGTTCTCTTAGACATTTATAATGTGGATTACACATTAAAGCATAGCAGCGAATTCCTTGGTGCCGCTCCGTGGTGAGAGCTGATGGGATCGGGAGTAATGAACTTCAGCTTGCTAAAAAAGATTATCACTCCGGTCTAGCAGAGGTGGATGAGGAGAGAAACGCACAGGCCTATCTAAATATAGTACACCGAACTGGATGAACCCAACTCTTCAACATCTGTGCAGTATCTCCCTTGAACTTTGCATAGGGTTTAATATAATATTTGCTTAAGACCAGCCGCAGATGTGTATTTCAGGCTGTGCAATGCAAACCTGGCAGCAGTTCTTGCAGTGAAGTGTAATATTATCCTTTTCATTGAATTTCACGTGCATGCACGCACGCACAAATAAATACACGCTGTGTTTTCTTTTTTCAGTCTTACTTAGGAAGCCACCAAGTCCCACACTCAGGGAAAGTGGCTCTGATTCCTTGTGACAGTGATGAGAGTTAATAATGGAAATCGATGAAGGAAAGCCTTGCAAAGCCTGCAATTGTCAAGTTTTATAAATCGCCCAAAGAATGTAGCTTTCTGGCGCATCCCTACAGCCATTGAACCCAGGACTCCAGTCATGTTCACTTCTGTCACGAAGAAACTATTAACCGAATGGATTTTCCTGCAGCCTCCTTCTACACTGGCGTTCTCCATTACTTCTCCTCTCTCCATCAGCACTGACTGATTGAAGGATTGAAGGGATTGAAGGATGTGCAATTAAAACGATAATTGTTCGGCCCGTAGATACAGGTACGTGTTGGTATGGCTGATGAAGCAATACTTTTTTTTTTAGTTTAGTCTTTTTGCGGTTCAGTTTGGAAATTTGGAAGGCCTGAATTGTTCATTCCATTTCTTTGCGAGCCGGTCGCAGTTGCACAACCATCCCTCTGAAACCTCCCCTTCTCTTAGCGGTCTTGGGTGTGCAGGCAGATTGATTTTCCACCTGCACTAGTAAACAACATCAGTGCTTGATCCACAAACTGCATTCACCCCATGCACTCGCTCACAATAGACATCAAACAGCAACTTCGGCGTTGGTAATGGCGCTAAATATTTGTTAACATCTGACAAAACATAGCTCAGATTTACCTCAGGCATGACCCGGGGTTAATTCTGTTGTGATTGCTCACTTCTCTTTTACGTGGCTTTTCAGAGTTGGCGGGGAGATATTTGGCAAGAAGAGTTTAGAGCACAGAATATCTGCATAGAGCACAGATTGACAAAATGTTTATCATCAGTAAAATATGGTTTGCCACACTATTCCTGCTGTTATGATCATCTTGATCAGTACCATTATTGCTATTGCTGTTGTTGTTGTTTTTGTTTAGTTACTCAGCAGATGCCAATGTCCAGAACAGCTTGCATGCATAGCTTTCCCCTCTACAGTTTATGCAGTATTTTTAACCATATGTACAGCTGGTTATTTACTGAACCAGTTGGTGTTTGGGACCTCACTCCAGGGTACAAAAGCAGAGCCTGCATTCATGATTTATGAATAAATAATAGAATTTCAATAGGAATTTTACAAAAAAGTGCCCCCCTTTTAAATTTAAAGTATTTATCTGTAATAATTTTTTAAGTGCTTTAAAACATTTCCAATATACCCCTATCATGCATAAACCGTTATTTTTTAAAAACTTCCGGTGAGACATTCCACAGATAAAAATTGGGAAGGGGTGTGGGGGCAGACAATGTGATCAACGTTGACACACAGCGTCCAGGGTTTCTTACTTTTTAGTTAACCTAGCTATTTTTACGGCTCTTGCTCTGTTTGTTAAATGGACTGCGGATGACCGTGGACACCTCTGACTCTTCCAGGATATTTCTTTGGCTTCCCTCATAGCTGAATCGTTTTTGTAAAGGGGCAAAATCAGTGCTTAGTTTGTGCCGAGGCACCTCCTAAAAAGGTCCATAGAATGTTAAAAGTGCGCACACATTTCTCCTACCAAATGAGTCATTAATATTTAACAAAGGCGATAAAATGTGCGTTGTCATTAAAAGTCAGTCTATGTAAACTGCAAAAAAAAAA
>JAOYSI010037302.1:0-19754 GCA_025775065.1 Hiodon alosoides
ACACCACACACACTAACAACCTTCATACACCCCCCCCCCCCCCCCCCCCCCCCCCCCCCCCCCCCCCCCCCGCGGGGGGGGGGGGGTTGCAACTCAATATTAATGCCTATGGATTTAGAATGGGATGTCATAAAAGCTCCTGTCGGTGTAATTTGTAGTAATTTGTCACAATACTTTTGTCCATGTATAGTATATAAACATAATGGCATCTGGGTCAGTTATCAAAGGGATTAAGCCTGTTGTTTTGTATTACTTCTAGTAATTCAATTTAGTTTTCTTATCTTTTTTGAGTTCCCATTGCTCACAATTTGATGATGTACGAAGGCATATAGAGCCACAGGGACTGTTTAACAATAAAGAGTTTAATAGCCTGTGGTTATTTCTTTTCTTTTTAATATCCAATCATCTGTACTTCTTGAATGAGATCAGCAGAAGGTCTAAATAGCGATTATGTTCACATCAAAAGCGAAGCATCTGCAGCTCCGTGGAATAGGTCTTCGTATTCTGCTTACTTAGAGGTCACTGTGTCCCGGTCCGTCTGCATCTGGTCTGGGACGTGGAGCACATGGGAGGCGTTGAGTCTACTGACTTTAATATTGTTCTTAATGCGTAATGAATTGTTAGCGTGACCTGGCGGTACGGGCCAGTGGTACATTCATTAGACAAAACATGTAGGAGCGGCACAGGATTTTAAAAAACATAAAAGATGAAAAAAATTTGGCCTGTTCCCCACTGCCAACTGTGGATGGTTTTTGTGTTTTTTTTGTATTTGCTCGTATGGCCACGTGTTTAGATTTTTAAATTCAATGTCATTTAAACTTTTTAAACTGCCTTTAAATAAAAGGAAACAAATCTTCTTAAGTAAAACAGCGAACTGCGTTTGGTTGCCAACTGAATATAAAATTTGTAAGTGTGTGGGGATATGAACTGTTCAAATATATATATTAAAAGAGATTTTATTTTTTTCAGTTCAGTAGCATCTTTCTAGTAGTTCCGGTTCACATGTTGGCATGCATCAGGTGTTTAAAGTAAAGGATAGTAAACATGGATTTGGTATTCAGATAATGAGTATTAAATATATTTTTTTTATATGATGTTACAAGCATTAGCAGACAGATATTTTCAGGGCTCAGGCTTTAAGGTTGTTTTAGGACATTTGGGAGAGAGACAAGAGAGTCTAGGTAGATTTAACAGGTTACAATCTGTTATAATACACAATAAGGAGTATAATCTACACATTATTGTTTTAATATGCCAAACTAGCTCCATCTGGCGTCATACACCCTATATAAGGATGGTAAGATGGAAGCAACATGATTCACCACAACTAAAATAGCAGAAAAGAAAGTTATAAATAAACGTACAAATGTGATTTTAAGCAGTGTTGTAAAATGGTGGGTGGAAGAGGAGGGGCTTAGCCTCCTCGTCTGAATCCATGTGAGAATGCAGTCCTTTATTGGGACTTAATTTAGTTTAGTTTAGTTAATCTTCATCTTCAAGTGTCTCGTCCTGTGATTTGAAGGACAAACTAACCTTCGGCAGAGGGGTATTCCCACAGTTATCAACGGCAGCATACTGAGGCATCCATCATAACTGCGAGTATACGTTAACTTGAAACGGCAATGCTTTCGAAATGTCCGTCCACCCGTTTCCTGGAACCGTTTGATCCAACGTGGGGGCTGGAGTCGGTCCCGAGAGCCACAGACGGGGAACACCCGGAACAGGATGCCATTGCATCGCAGGGAGGGCCAGAAACACACAGACCCATACAACCACTCACATAGGGCCAATTTCGGAGACGCCAGTCGGTGAAACGGAGGTCCAGGCAGAAACCTACGCAAACGCGGTGAGAACTTGCAAACTTAGCAAATGGGCCTCATGCAATTTGTTAGGGTTAATTTTAAAAACATTTGCTACCATCTACCACTGTCAGTAAAACATTGGCCTCTTGTGGCCTAATAATGTATTACAAAAATGGGTAAATGGGTTTCCCAGTGGAGAGAATGGCTCTATACACTTTCGTTAAAATGGATGGTAAAAAAAATACTTCAGGATAACTTATTTTAACTGAAAAATACATGCCCTTTGGGATATAATCTCGTTTCAACAATGATAATGTTGATCTCATAGTATAGCAATACTGGATATAGCAATGAAATGGTCGTAACATGATCCCTTAAACCACCTGTTTTAAAACCTTATTGTAATTCCTTCCCAGAACCCAGTTATTTTGGACCCAAATGCACTTAGTACTTCGACAAAGGATGATGCTCCCGTTTTGAAAAAAAAAACATTTCTCAGGTTTAAAACGTGTGATGACCCCCCCTTCATTAAATACAAGACTGGAAGTGTTTACCTTACTTCACCGTACTCATTATCAGCTGCGTAACAGGGGCTCTCTGTAGCGGTGTGTTTTACCTCAGCAGTTCATTAACCACTGTGGCACGTGCTATCCCAGATGGTACAGTAACTCTGCAGCACACATTACTAAGACTGAGCTCACAAATATCACAAATATAAAAGTGAGAGTAGCACATAGCTCAGCGTTCACTCTGAAAACACACGTTTCGAGAGCACCTTTCACACGCAGGTCCCGTAGGACGAATAAAAACAAAACAAAAAACATGTGCAAATCTATGTGCTGATTCAAAATCATCTATTTACCGAGAAGAAACACTGAACAGCTGAACATCAAATCCGAAAATCGTAAATCAAATCCGAAAAAATGACCGTAGGCGTTCAATACGTTAAAATGGCGTCGGTTTTTAAAATGGGATTCCAATAGCAGTAGACGTGAAGTTCACTGGCATGCGCTGTGACGCGGCAAGGTTACGGGGTCAGCAGCAAACCGGAACCAGCCCCTCCGTGGTGATCTATGGGCCGTTACAGCGGCCGACCGGAATCACATGGACTCAAACTCGTCGATGCGTTGCTTGGTGTTGCCCTGCCGGATCTGCCGCAGGGTCTTGTATTTGTCGCGCCCCGCCCGCACGTTCTCCGCATGGATGATGTCATTATGTGTTTTCTTGGTCTCGTCCCGAGCGTTGGCCAGCTCCGAGCTCAGGGCCTGAGGGGAACACAGGCCATAAATAATTTAAGATCACAAATGTAATTTTGTAATCAGCTAAGTTATGCGGAGCTGTAATAAAAAAAAAAAACACGTTTGGGACGTGCATTTGGACCTGGCTCACATTTTAATGTTCACCTTGAAAGTCATGGTACAGAAATGCAGCGTCACAACAACCAAGGCAAACGGGTTCACGGTGTATTTATTGCATTTCTTACGATGGCAGGGTTGATTTTCCTAACCTTACTCCGACTCTAAAGAACACAGCACTCTATAAAATACCTCTGATAATAAATTAGAGACGTTGTATAAATGGATAATTCTTTAAATGCTTGTTTTAAATCAAGAGGCGCAATATGTTAATATCAGCATTTTATCCTGAAAAACAGGCTTTGAAAAAACACTTCTACTTCCCATTAAAAATTTTACTACTTCCAATAAAACTCTCAGGCAATTAAAGATGGATGGTAAACATGGCAGATGATGGAAAACGGTAGACGCCCACAAACACACAGCCTGAGCCGAGTCAATAACTCAGAGCCATCTGATAGTAAAATCAATGGCCACACGCCGCTGAGCGGTACGGGCCGCCCGGCTCACCTGCAGGTGTTTCTGCACACGCTGGTTCTTCTCGGCCTCCGTCGTGCGCTCTTCCTCGCTGCGGTCCCGGAAGGTCCCGGCGGGCCCCATTTCGGCGCTGGCCTCCGCGCTGCTTTCGTCGTTTTCGTCCTGCTCGTTCTCCACGTTGAAGGTCATCACCTTGCTTCTCAGCTCCTCCTTGGTCTTGTTCAGGTCCTCCTGGACTTGGGAAGCCTAGAAAATACCACAAGCAGTAAGCAGCAGCCCGTAATCCAGGGGCCTAGGTGCCGGTGCTGAAATACGGAAGAGATCACAGATGGGACATCAAAGGTTCTTCCCAGGCAGACAGGGTTTTCTTGCCACAGAAGATGTAAAAACTGCCCTTCAAGCTCAGCTTGTGGTGCCCAGGAGGAGAAGCAATGGGGTCCCCCATCTTTTTATGTGGGCTCTGACACAGAACCGACAGCTCGTGCAGGATTAGGACTAGAGTCACCCATTCAACGGCACTTAAAGCATTCCTTCCTGTCTCTTTTTTTTTTGGGATAAATAAAAGCAATGACGCTAATTTTGTTTGACAGATTCCCCCGCTGTTTTGGAGGAAAATTATTCTCACCTTTTCCTGCCACTCTGAAGCCTCTTCCTCCTTTTTCTTTTTGGCATCCTCCAGTAAGGAGATCTTAGAGGTCAGCTCAGCCAGTTCAGTGGCCTGAGGAAAAATAAGACCTTTATTCTGACAGAACACTTTTTTTTACAGGAAATGAGGCTATACTTTCATAATAAAATGACAGCAAACTCATGCTTAGGCTCATTCAATCTCATATTCACCCTCACACCCCCCCGACAAAAAGTTTCAATGTTGTGTGCCATTCAGCCTCTGGTGACATTCCAAAAACCAAAGACGCCCCCTAGTGTGCTATTAAAAAAAGTCCTACAAATACGAAAACACTGACAACGAAAGATGATTTAAAACATGTACGACATTGTTGATGATGACTCCTACAAAGTGTGGCTTTAGTTCTGCCAGGTGGATAACTGAAGTGTACCAGAAGCTCCTGGTTCTTCTTCTGGCCTTCAGACTGCATGAGCAGCGCAGCCCTGGCCTCCTCAGCCACGCGGCGGTCTTTCTCCAGCCTCTCGGCCTCCTGCTGAGCACAGCTCCGCTCCTGCTCCAGCTCCAGGGCCCGCCGCGTCTGCTCCTCCAGCTCTGCACACACGCACACACGCGGCCGCCGTCAGCCTTCCATAGACATCCAGACACAGAGCATGACTAGGAAGTAATGAGACATGGTGAATAACCACAAGGTTTATTCATGATAAATGTAAACTGCACGTTTCTTCATTCAGTTTAGTTGCATCTATCTGACTACACCAGATCCTTCTCAGAATTTTAACCTGCCCTTTTAGTGGCTTAGCGACCACTTCCACCATTGTCCTGTGCATCTTCCAGACCTTATGAAAATCTATTGCATATGCTTATATAAACCACCAGCTCTGAATGGATTCACATACAATTTAATCTGAATGTTTTTCTCTCAGTGACTCATCTTTATCACAGCGGTTGGCATTCAACTGAAAGGGTGACCTTGGATGTTGTTGATGCAGAGAGTTTAGGCATGTTCCAACATGTCCTTGCTATAATTCCTCCTCTGCCTCAACCAAGCGCACACAGTGCCCAGCAACGCAACTTGTTCACACATGTGTCTGCGTCAAAGAGCACTGGGCTTTGCTTACAACGATATTTCTCGGCACTGAATTTGTATTGATTACTACTTGTTTCCACGAAAGCTTCTGTTGTTTAAACGAATCAAACGAATGTTGAATGTAAGCAGTGCAGAAACAGAATCTCCTGGTGGCGACAGCCGGTATAACAGCTTCCACCTAGCTGAGCTCTCCTGGTTTCCTCTTCGATCTCGATCAGCCTCGCCCTCAGCAGCTCCTTCTCCTGTTCGATCTTTTCTTTCTCCAGTTCAGCGATTTCTCGTCTCTTCTTCTCCTTCTCCAGCATTGCTCTGAGAGGGACGTTCAAGAACAGGGAACGGAGACGCAGAGAGGGAAGCCCCAGGTCGTTACTTAACAAGACGTCCCCTTACAACCAGAAACGTTCTCCCGATAACCCGCCCAAGGGTGAAAGGGAATGTAGAGCGCGTCGCCGGGTTGCAGAAGATGCTCATCAAAGCCAACAGCTGATGATTATCAACAGGCCAATTGGGGGAGGGCTGGGTCTCAGGTTTTCGTCCCGTCGCGCACTGACCAAACAGCGGAGAGCTACAAAGGGCCGGGCCACATTCCGTCCTTCCCCCCATACCTCTCCATCTGCTTCTGCTGCTTGTCTTCGCGGGCCTGGGCCTTCATCTGCTGCACCTCGATGGTGTCAGGCTTGCGTCTGCGCATGTACAGCTCATGGTTGCCCATGCACAGGGCCAGGATGCGCTTGTTGATGCGCAGACGCAAGGCGTAGAACACAAAGTCCTGCAACAGAGGGGCCAGAGGAAAACCGGTGTCTCTCCTCTGGGAACATTCAGGAGAAACCGCAACGATACAATCGGATATTTGGCGTCCTATTCGACGGGTGAATGGAAGCTTCGGAACATTCAGATTTCAAATTTAGCTATCCCTCTGACTAATGTAAACTAACTAAGAACGTCTGTAAAAATGTCAGTTTGAAGCTTGTTTGGTTCTGGTGCACTGTGATTTTTCTGTCCTAGTAATCACTAGTAGTTCATAAGCACTCAGCTTCCTAAAAATTAATATTATTTTAAATGACTACATTGAGAATTTAATTAAACCCTAGTTTGAAACTTTTATTGTGCAACACAGCACAATAATTTAGCTGTCCGAAAATCACATTCCTCGTACACAGCGTTGTTATTATAGAATCGCTATAAAATCATGTGTTATTTTCTCTGCCATTTATTTTTTCAGATGATAATTTAAACACAACAAGACCCTCCCAGCAATGTCCTACTCTGTCAAGTACAGAAAGAGTAAGCCCCCTCACATAGGCTGTTTAACCTGGTGTTGTGGTTTCCCACTGGGATAGACTGTTTCTCAGGCACATGAGTCAAGTACTCTACCACTTCAGCAAGATGGAGACGTGGAGGCTGTCTGTCGTGCAGGCAACATCTGCTTTGAATTTATGCTTCAGTTCAATTCCCAGGCAGAAACCGAGACCTTCAGCCCGGTTTCCATTAGGCACGCGTGCTCTAAATAAAGCTGCTACACTGACAGGGAATTATCTGCCCGCAGCTGCAATGTTCACAGCGTGAGCCCCGACTGCGTGGATGAAACAAAGCGCCAGTCGATTAGCCTACCGGCGCTTTCTTGTCAATCGGTTTGATAACAAATCTCTTGTCGCTGAAGGAGATGTTTCTGATTTCACTCCAGGGGAAGCCGATTTTAGGCGTCATCCTATTGAGAGAATTGCACACACCAATTGACGATTATTGTTGAGAGCGATTACCAAGGTGTGGGAGAAGACAACTTGCAGGGTATATTGTTTGATCAATGCCTGTAACGACAAAACTGAATTCATTGAACTGAACGAATGTCTTATTCTGAAGAAGAAACTAAATGAAAGTAGGGCAATTTCTAGTGGAATTTTACATATTCCAAAAGTGAGGGCAGAAACGGCTTTTCTGGTCCGTAAGTATAAAGCCTATGAAAAATAACAGAAGCTCAGACTTACCTGTCGGACTGTTCATATATATTAAGTCCTAGTGCGTCAACGCCTAGCCACAGCTGTGATCCCTTTTTGTTCTTTATGTTGAAATAATTTACTCCATACATCTCCAGATCCTGGGCAATCTTGAGGTATTCCATCATGGAGTCATCACTGTGAGAATTAAACATTGATATTGAGGACTGGCCAATTTTGGGGCCCTGGTCAAAAATCTTGTATCGGTTAATATCAAGTGTTTTTTGAACAGCAATTGTGTAAACATTGGATATCATAATTGCATTAAATTGAAAAAACATACACACATACAATTTATAATAGTGCTCCCTGGTGGTAGGAGGACCTTGCGCCGTTTACCCGTTCTGTAATCTGGCCACGCAGGAGAGGTAACATGCCCAATCTAACCCCCCTCCCCCGGCCCCCTGGGCTTTTACCCACAACTCATACAGGCTGCACCGCCCGAGCCGGGAATTGCATAACTTCTTTACAGTCAAGAGAAACCAAGTCTCTAGCTCCAGTACCTAATCTTACTCTTGTTTTCAACTACAGGGAGAAACGTCACTATCCGTAGCGAACTTGATCACAACGAGACCCACTGCACTGGCCACGTCTAGCTCCGTGTTTCGTCGATAACAGCATTTTTTGCACTAGGGCGTAGTTAGCAAATGTAGTTTAAACGTAGTTTAAATAGCACATGACGTCAGACACACCAAGGTTTTATTTCTTCTTAATCGTCTAATAGCGCTTGCGTGCAACGAAAGGTGTTCACCTTCACATTCCCTGCGTTCTACTAGAGAACTGCAACACATACTGGTAGTACTTAGTGAAACACCTGGAGGGGGGAATACTCAGATGTTTCCAATCGAACTGAATTATAGTCGTGGGAATCTACTAGGCAATGAGACATCGGAGCAGGGTAAAACTATCGGCGATGCAGATGGCTATCTCGCGTTTGCAGGGCAAGGGTTGAAGGTGTGCGCGTGTGTGCCGGGGCGCACGTTCTGAGGTGGGTCGGGGAACGCACCTCAGCATGCCCTGGTGTTCCTGGTGCCACACCTGTATCCGTTCCTCCCACTGTTCCTTGGTTAGCTTGTGCTGTTCCAGGACCCTAAAGGAACGCACATGCAACAGTAGCACAATGTTAGCACAACGTTTGCAACGCCGCGTTACTGTTCAAAATAGACAAGTGTCCAAAAGCAGATAAGTTACTAAAATTGTAATACAGGAAGTTCGTGAATGGATGATAGCAATTGTTATTCTGTTTTAATTATCTGCATTAACGTGTTAACACAGGTGATGTCAATTATAAATAGCATTAAATATGTGTGGTACCAAATACAGTAATTCAGCTCAGCTAAAAACCGCACACAAGAAAGCGACTAAACGTTTTTTTTTAATCCTAAAATAACAAAGGAAAAAGTTCTACATTGATAACTCTGATGCTACTTTATTTAAACATAATTTTATGAAAACAATCATTATAGGAAGAAATCAGTCTGAGCTTGCAGAGCTTGATATTAGCCAATAAAATCATGTGAATACTATTCACCAGAAAACCAGGCATTGTTTTACTATTACAGGAGAATGGTAAGTGCTTCATATGCAGCATAAGGTTTTTATTTAAAATGACCATTAGGTGGCAGTCTTGTTAGAAGAATTAACTGTGGAAGATCCATCAGTATAGGCAAAAAATATTTGGTCGAGTATAAACAAAATTGAATGGAGCAATTCTTAAATGATCCTGCTCACCTAATAATAATTTAAAAAAAAAACTCATACTTGAATTGTAGCAACTGTGCTCTAAATATCAGCTATAACTGAAAGGAAGTTCTCCTTGAAAAGACGCTCCAGGAAGGCATACCTTTGCGGCAGCAGCCTGTCATGGGACAGATAGCCAGGCATGTGGAGGTCTGTGCTGTAGTCCCCATATTTATTCTGCACGGTATAGGAGGCCAGAAGCACGGCGGTCTCTGGGGGGCAGTAGATGTCGTCGTTGAGGATAGCTTCCTTCACCTGCAGGAAGAAGAGTTTCTGCGTTGCCTCCTGAATCAGCTCCTCGGACACATCCTCGGGGTAAAACTTTGCCCGGAACTTGAAGATTAGTGGGTTCTCCTTTCGAACATCCTGGGCCGTCACCTGGGAAAAAAGGAGTGGGATTAGGTTTTGGAAATATCCGCTTTCACTTAGCTGATGCCTCCCAAAACAGTTTAAGAAATGACTTGATTGCCAACAGCAGGATTGGGCAACTGGTACGAAAACACAACAGAGGTGGGTCATCCATTAATTTATGGAAATAACATCAAAATATGCATAGGGTCACAGAAAAGCTGCAGAGGCCAGGTATCCTATAATTATGGCTAGTATGGATGCAGGAGGAGACCTAAATGACTTGGTATTCGGCTGATAAAAGGATCGTCTCTTCAACGGGTCTTGCCATTAGCAGAAGCCACACCCCAAACTGAACTGCACACCAGTGAAAAGAAAATCTGAAAATCGTACTTTTTTATTGAGTTTGAGCCATGTGGTAAATCCTTTGGTGTCCTGGTACTGCAGTCCAAAGAACCAGACCTCTCGAAGCCCCATCGTCAACACCACCTTCAACCACACAAATTCAACTGGGTTATAATAAATGAAACTACATTGCTAATACAATTTACTCCCTAATATTGCCTCTGTATACTTCAAAGCATGCTTGATATACTCCGATATTGAAATAAAGTATAACAGTAAAAACTGTTTATACTTAAGAGGTTTTAGTTTTAGGCTGGATGGTGCATAGTGCGCTATCGCCGGTGATTTGGGCAGAATTGTTCCCACGCTCTGGCTGGGTGGTGACAACACTCAGGTTCTGGAGGAAGAACAGTCTCAGTTGCATCTTCTAATGCAGGAGGTTTGTTTTAAGAAGCTTGCCTCCCTGGGTCCCCAAAGAGAATTGCGCAACACCATTGTAATGAAATACACGCAAACAAGAGTATTTTTAGAATTGATCTTGCAATAGATACTGCCATATCTGTTACAGACTTGAACAGAAGAAGATGCAGTCGTAACACATGGTCATCAGGGGAAGCCAGATTAATGCTTGCATATCTTCCTGACCTCCCACGATCTATGCCTGTTCTATGCCCATGATGGCAATCTCACACGAGGAGATGCCCTTACTAGTTTAAATCAGAGGTGAAGGATCTTACCCCTGAAACTTTAAAAAGTAAAACAAATTTAAAAATTCAAAGGCAGAATGTCTGGGAGGGGGGACAAGACACTGAATTCTAATAAGAATTGTGTTTCTTCGTTTAACGTAAGTATTAAGAGACCAGATAAGGGTGTCCCATCTATCCATTAGTGATTATGTTTTACAGATTCGTTGGCTTGCAAGTCAGGGACAAAGCCTTACCAGTTGAGAAGGGCTGGGGGAAAAAACACATTCTGAGAATAGAGCCGTGGAACAACAATCTTATCTAGCAAGGGCAGGCCGGCCTCTCCAGACAATGTGCATGATTTGTTTTTTTGGCCAAGTCTCTTTCAAGGACAATTGTCTTCACTAACAATCCACAAGGGGCTCGATTGTGATGGCAGATAGGTCAAATTAGGTTCCTTGAAATATTTACCATCACAAACTGGTTATTCCACTTAAGAACCCCAGAATTCCTAGCAGTACCCCAGCTTTTCATGGGAAACAAATCTATAATCTATGATTCCACTATGAGCGTTATTCCTCTTTGTACTTCTGAGCCACTTCAGCAAGGCAGCGACCCTTGTGATGCTTACAAACCACAGTTATGAAAATAACCCTACGTTCCCTTTTGAAATAGGAAATATGAACCATCTGAAATGGTTAAGAACACCCAATCTATCGCAAGCTTTATGGCTCAGAATACAAACTACTGGCCTGCCCAAACCTACGCTCTCATCTTGCTGGATAGTGGTGGAGGGCTTGGCCCCAGAGGCCACCCTCAGCACCCTAGACCCAAATCCAGGGCATAGTGCATCCACAATGTGCAACTTGGTGACCGTGTGTGGAGTTGCCAAGACTGCTGCATTGCAGATGTCTGCGACTGATGGACCCAGGAGTCCAGGTGCCTTACAGTGCCTAACTCGAAGGGGGTCTTTCTGGCTCACATGGGCGACCACAACACTTATATGGCTTCTGCCACAGACTTAGGGTCCCTTCACCTGGGACCGGCTGGGTTACTGGAAGGCACTGTAAGGGCCTGGATGGCACTGTAAGGCAATGTAAAGCGCTGTAGGGACACTGTAAGGGCCTGGATGGCACTATAAGGACACTGTAAGGCACTGTAAGGGCCTGGATGGCAGGGCCGACCAGCGGGAAGTGGGCGAGGCCCATCCTCTCTGCGTCATGCAGGCGATAACAAGCTTGGCTAGGGGGGGGGGCCATGGCGGGGTGTAATCAGAGAGCTAGAACACGCACACAAAGGACAATCACACTTTCTTTAAAAAAGTGAATACGAGAGAATTATTAAACCAGTAACTCTAGCACCGCTTAGAACATTGACACCAAGCAGTAACACAAAAGACAATAACTTGGTACAGACACAAATGTTTGCCACGTTGGTTAGTAAGTTTAAAAAGCATGAGATGTTTGAGTGCATACCTGGTCAAAGAGTTGTTTTCCAGTCGTGTTCACCTGGATAGCAAACTCCAGTTCAGCATACATCGTAATAACTCGCACGTTGATCTGCTCAGAAAGGGGGAAAAAGATAAAATCACAAGAATATCCCCAGGACGTGCCCTTTCCCACATTACTTCTATCACACAGCAGACAGAGAGCAAAGAGCCTATTAACCACAGTGGGATTATCATCAAGCCACCCAGAAAGTGTACAATCGTGGCAAAGCAGAAATATTCCACGGAGGGAAATTGTAAGTTAATTATTCTCATGGAAAATCTGATCATGCTTTAAAATGTACAGCTAACAACGTATTGGAAAGTTTCTAGAGGGTTACAGGGGCAGTCCCAGGTAGGTCGGGACTCAACTTCACCAGGGAGATTAACAAAATAAAGCCAAATAGTTAGTTTTTTTTTTTTTTACTTTGATCCTAGACCAACTAGGAACATTTTCACTAATAAGGAGTTGCCTCCAGACCTGATGTGGAAAAAAGCTCTGAAGCAAGGCTGTGCCTGACACGGAGGAAGGAGGATGGGTTTCCTTCCAACACGACAAAGAAAAACGGCCAAGATAAATTGAAGGTTCTTGAGACTGCACTCTGGTAAGCAGCCAGAGAAGGACAGGAGATTTAAATTGAGAAATATTTTGGAAATTAGAACACTACTGTATAAAACTGAATGCCTTTCAACATAGTTTTGTATTTTGTAATTGGTTTTGTTGTATTTATAACTTCATAAAAAATCCTAGCATGCTTATGAGGGGCACAGTACTGAAAGAAACTTCAAGTAAACTGTCACAAATTACGTATCAATTTTGTGCAATTTTGTCTCGTGTGATAAGCAATAATGACCTCAAGTGACCATTTCTATACAGAAATTTCAACAAACTCAATTTGAAACAGTTTTATCACAACAGCAAGACTCCCAAGTCATTTTGAATACAGTGAGATAACACATCCTTTGGGAAGAGATCTACAAAAAATTCTAATTAATCTATGTTATTTCAAAGCTGCACTGACCTGGAAGCAAATTGAATTGTAAAATATAAATACTGATAGAACCACACAATGTGTGAATTTGGTAATGAGATCCCAAGGATCACACTTTAAGGCCTAATGGATACACAATCTTGCATGAGAAAAACTGGCCCTTTAAAATGATAAGGTTTATCTTATTGTTTTTTAAATTTGCTTTTATATATTCTTTTCTTTTTAGCCAAACTTGATATTTATACATACTTTCAAGTACAATCAGAAATAACGAAATTTTAAAAATACTTTAACATATCACTTATATTACAAAATCACCTTCACTATGTTGCTAAAGTTGCTGAGTTTATCTCCATGATGTAATGCCAATTTATACAGACATTCATTAAGTGAATCCTTTGACTGGTAAACTGAAAGTCTACCAGGGGAGCCTGCCAAGGGATACCGGGCTTCAGCTAAACCACATGTAAGGGTAACCATGTGAGAATACACATCCAGTCTGAAAATACTCAATCAACCAACAAACTACTTCATTTTATGTTTGGTCCTGCACCCTTTCTACTGAAATATGATATTTATATACATCCTATCAGTGGGGAAGATAGCGTTGGAGAAAGTGAAGCTCTTCCTGACAAATTCTTTCTGAATGGAGAAAAAGTACATATACAATTATACACGTATGTATGTCTATGTTAATGTACATGTATAAGGAATTATAGTTTTCTTACTAGAAGGTGAGATATGCATATCCACTAATCTAACAAACATAAATTCTATTTTATGTCAAATCTACATGCATATCCAGGTGGTATGGAAATATCATTTTTAATGCATTGTGACTGGGTAGACACTGGTTATAACCACATAACTGTTACAGTCTGATGTTATTCCAGTGGCCACACCTTGTGAGGCACTCACCAACCCACACACATCTCCATAGTGGTCCCCAGAGCAGGAGGAACACAAGCATGGTCAGGACATTCACCGCTCACGGGGCAAGCTCGCTGGCGCCATTCAAGTGCTAGGAGAAACTGGTAAAAATAGTCAATTTGTCCAGGAACAAGCCATTCTGCCTGTTTGGGTGGATCCTGCTGTGGGTATTTGCCTAAGATCATTCTTTTCTATGCTTTTGAGACCATTGTTCACATGTCTCCTAAGAGGACATGACAGATGGTCACGCTCCTAAACAATACAATTTGAAACTTTGTTTTAAATATCGTGACTAACAATGATATACATATTTGCAGTCAAAGTGGGGGATTGCAGGAAGAAATCCAAATTGGATGGAGAGTAACTTTTACTTATTTTCAAAGACGAAATACACCAATGGTGCATTGAATGTATTGACAGTATATAATTAACCTTCTTCTAACTCTCAGACCCCACCCTTCAGGCAACTGCACCCATGTCCAGTAAAAAAATAAACAAACAATCAAACAACCCCCCCCATCCTAAACCTTTGGTTCTCTTCTCGAATAAAACAATACTATTCCAGTGTATTTTTGTTAGCAGTACCCTGAGAATAACATCCGACTTTAGTGCACTCCAAAAGAAAAGTATTTAAAAACATAAACAAACCTGCCACACATAGGCATTCATACAGCTGAAATGATTTTCAAATGTAAAGGCATCAACGCCTTCCAACAAGTGCTGTCAGGGAGATAAGTGTAAATTGCTATAGTGATTTCTTTCCGTTCAGCACTCAAAAATCGCATTATTCTTCGATAGATAGATACTCTATATGTACATAGCACACCCTACGGTGTGAGATTTCACTAAATTTATAGGGAATAAATGACATAAGTCTCGGTTAGTATTCAATTTTCGAAAAAGAACTAAGTAGGGACAATCAAATAAAATACATTTAAAACAAATACAATTTTAAAATACAAATTAAAATAACGCAACAAGTGGCGGTTGGTAGTGCTTCAATTTTGAATTGAACTGTGGACATGATTTAAAAACAGAAGTATTAAGTGTGGTTGGTTTAATGCAAAACAAGCTGAATCGCATGCACAGTATTAAATAAATTAAAACATGATTCGCAATTAATTGCTAAACATCAAATAAGCCAGCTGATTACGCTTTTTAAAATAAACTGTCTATCATCCACTTACCGTCTTTGGCATTATGTTAGTCTCGTCTGCTCACAGCTCTGAGAAATTGAATGGAAACTTCTCAATAATCAAAACGGTTTTCATTAGCTGGTGTAACCAAACAGAAAGGAAGACTCAATCCTAAAATATATCACGTTGTTACGTATTAATATATACACATATATATGTTTTTTTTTTTTTAATTATTACGGTCTATTTAAGCGACAACATTTAATTATTGCATGACTGTTCTAAATCGTGATTTCCTTCAAGCGGATGTCTTAAAACCGCACCCAGTGAAAATGAAGATACCGAAGAACTAAGTTTGGAAACTCCGCCTGTATTTTCAGTTGCCAGTACTCTACGGCTCCAGAACCTTTGCCAAACTGAGAAAACGTAAGCAGTAAGTCAGGATTTCCTCTGCTTCTTTCTAAAATAAAAGCCGAATTGTAGCAATTGATTTCCCCCCACGAGCAGCGAGGTAGTACTAATTATTCTTGTGTATATATATACATATATATATATATATATGTGTATATATATGTATATGTGTGTATGTGTGTGTATGTGTATGTATGTATGTATATTTCTACTAAAGAACAACTCAGTAATATATTATTGAATATAATAATTCTACAAAAGACAAGCAATGTCTTTGTTTACCACTTCTCTGCAATTAGGGCTACTTGATTTTGAAACAAGAATAAATATTATTATAATATTTCAGAAATTCCATATTAAAGGTCGGGGCAAGTGGTCTGTTTTGGGAAGTATGGCGTCATCACCAAAGTAGGAATTAGATCTTCCTCCTTATCATATACTTTCATTCTCTAGCTCTGGGCACACCCGTCCTACTTCCAACAATTTCACATTCTCAAATCAAAGCAACGGTCATAAGTAATCAACGGCCGTTATCATGGACGTACTCTGTGTCTACGGGGATAACACTGGGTGCCATTCAGAGCCCGAACACTCCAACTCAGGGTGGGGAAACCAAAGACAAATCAAATGTACAGAAACAGGAGACATTCGACAACAGTACAAAACGTCACAGGACATAATCAATTCATAACAATTAACAAACACTTAATTAACTATTTACAGTCCTTACTCTAACCTCCCAGCAGCCCCTGCGGAGATGACCGCATATTAATTTAGAGGGGCGGTGCTGCCGTTCCATCTCCGTTACAATATGTTATCTACCAAGATAAAATATTTCCTGGGAAGGATGCTTTTGGGGGGATACGTTAATCTTTAACCCTTATTAGTATTAAAAATGTCAATGTATTAGAATTAAAATAATATGTAAGATTTTCCCTCCCAAGACCATTATTTGTGTTAAACACTCACAGTGAGAGCCCTTTCCACTCCGTGCTGTTAAGAGAAATTTCACATACAGAATATTTCAATTACTTTCACATGTTGCCAATTTCTGCTGAATTCCGGTCTAATTTGCTCAAGTATATTAAACAGTTATGTTTAGAATAATAAGTTCTTTAAACTTAATTTTTTTTATTCAGGATTCTCTTACACCAAGTAATCAAGAGGAAGCAGATTTTGGACGGGAAGTTTTTTTTTGTTTTTTTAAGTCACAGACAAACCGAGACAGGCTAAATACTTAAACATTTCCTGTTATTGTAGCTTTAAATGCACCATGGCACAACGATGACATAACTCTAATTGTTCAGATTGGCAGACTGTTAATTTAGAAGAACTTTTATGCTCCATTTGCCAAGAGAGTACAATAATGCTAAAGCGATTGCCAAACTGCGAGTAACAGCTAATAGTAACGAAAGGTTAAAATACAAAAAGCCATAAGACATCACATGCATTCCAATGTGCATTTTGAAAGATTTTTTTGTAATATTTAACATGTTTAAATGTTTTGGTTACCTGTGTTCTTTACCAACGTTTAGTTAAAAAGTTTAAAAAGTGTTTTTTGTTTGTTTGTTTTTTGTAAAACCTGTGTTCCCTAGCGTTTAACATGCAATTCGTGATTTATGTTCACATTATTTACAAGAATGAACCTATCCGGTATATCCGGGTGATATTATTTTTCCTACAAAACCAGCCCTCGTTGAGAAGAAGCTAGGTGCCCTTTAGAAAGCCTTGTAAATTGTTAATCATCACGTTCCACTGTGAACTATTGACACCGTCACATATAAGTCAGAACAGCACATTTTGTCGGTCCACTGCTTCCTAAAGACAATATTTAGAGACCCAAAAGATGAACTTTGCCACGATTTGCAGCTGCTTCCTGGGAATTTCGCAGAACAAAACACAGCTTCACCCCTCTCCAGAAGGGATGCCTTTTCACCACTTTTACTACTGAGCGATACGTTTAGGTACAGCCCTTCCCTGCCGAGTGCACGCCACCCTCAGCAGGTGAGCTCGCGTCCATGACCCACCCCTTTTTTTCAGTATCATTTTGTCTGGATTTCTCCTTCACCTGTCAATAAAAGTTGAGCACCAGTGTGTACGCCACATATATGTAAGGTGTATTGGGGGACCTGCCTTTGGCAAGACTGCTATTCCTGGGAAGTTTCACTACAGTGCCAAACTTCTCCATTTGGACAATGTGATTGTGGTCCAGAGGACAGCCAGTATCTGCCTTGAATATAATTAATTGTTGATTTTAATGTGTGCAGATCGATTTGGAACTATGAGCAAGATTTTTGGTTATGTAATTATTTTTTAAATATGCACACCTGTCACCCAATTAGAAGCCGCCATTTATGTAAGTCATTGTGTATGATTTTTTAAAATAGTAGCCACGTGACCAAGTCATCTCTGGTCAGAATAAACAATTGGCCATGGTCAATAATTTATCAATGACTGTTTTAAAGTCTTAATTGCTTAATTACTGGCCATGATACAAAAATATCTGAAGGCACTGGCCCACAATAATAATTGATTTGGTCAAAATGCAATACACATATGTGAATATTGCACAATACGCATTTAAAAAGCAAATTAAAACAGGTCAAATCAACTTCCTCTGGCACATAAACAAAGGTCATTGGGTCCCTACGACGGAAGCCATGTCTTTTAAATAACAACAAAATATTACATTTTAATCAATAAAATATGAGCAAGATAAAAAATATTTAATGGTATTATCAGCCAATATTTACTTTAGTGTATCTTTATGAAGTCTAGTAAACCCAACAGACCTTTACACAGTCTGTAAAAATAGAGCCTAGCTCTAGTGTAAGTTACATATTTTGTAACAATTTACCATCTTCAATGCAAAACGGCATTTTAAATTGCCCTTGTCTCCAGAACACAGGAAATCATTCCAGCCCCTCAGTTTTAGAGATCACAGATGTCAGGTTAGTTCAGGGGCATATGCAAGTTTTTTCCTATTCAGAACTCTGCACACAATTACGTACATGTAACGTATACAAGTCTATATCCATAATGTTTGGAGAACAGCTATCATGAATCATAAACATTCTCTAAAAACGTAATTTCAGTCCATTTTATTTATTAGTACCCACCCTTTTTTCCTTTTTTTATTGTTAATGTCCATGCATGTTTTACGCAACTGGACATTTTAAAAATATAATATTTAATTGCATTTGCCTGTTACTAACAAACTAAAACAAACAAAAAAAAAAGTTTTTACAATAATTGATAAATTTTACAGAATGACATTTCTTCATCCCCCATTACCTAATCTAAATTTAAATTCAGTCTGGAAATGACCTTTAGCTTGTTTTACTTCGTGTTTTACTTTATAACAGGTTGGAAAGGCGAGAAAGAAGTAACACACTGATAACAGTATCAGTTCATGTTTCATCAGTGGTGGACTGTAAGAAAGAGGTGTGTGTGTGTGCATTTGTTTGTGTGTGAGTGTGTATGTGTGTGTGTGTTTGTGTGCGTGTGTGTGCATGTGTGTGCGTTTGTGTGTGTGTGAGTGTGTTTGTGTGTGTGTTTGTGTGTGTGTTTGTGTGTGTGAGTGTGTTTGTGAGTGTGTTTGTGTGTGTGTGTGTTTGTGTGCGTGTGTGTGTGCGTGTTTGTGTGTGAGAGTGTGTGTGTGTGTGCGTTTGTGCGTGTTTGTGTGGGTGTGTGTGTTTGTGTGCGTGTGAGTGTGTGTGTGAGTGTGTTTGTGTGTGTGTTTGTGTGTGTGAGTGTGTGTGAGTGTGTTTGTGTGTGTGTGTGTTTGTGGGTGTGTGTGTGTGCGTGTGTTTGTGTGTGAGAGTGTGTGTGTGCGTTTGTGCGTGTTTGTGTGCGTGTGGGTGTGTGTGCGTGTGGGTGTGTGAGTGTGTGTGTGCGTGTGTGTTTGTGTGTGTGTGTGAGTGTGTGTGTGCGTGTGTGTTTGTGTGTGAGTGTGTGAGTGTGTGTGTGTGTGTGTTATTTAAATATAACCAATAGACGAAGAGGACCAGGAATTGCCGTTTCTGCTGGTGCTCCTGTGTGCACCCTCTCCAGAACGCTCCAGAACCCTCACCCTGCCCAGTGGGTTTAGAGCGTCTGCCGCCACTCTGCGCAGTGGGTTTAGAGCGTCTGTCGCCACTCTGCGCAGTGGGTTTAGAGCGTCTGTCACAACTCTGCCCAGTGGGTTTAGAGCGTCTTCTGCCACTCTGCCCAGTGGGTTTAGAGCGTCTGTCGCCACTCTGCCCAGTGGGTTTAGAGCGTCTGTCACCACTCTGCGCAGTGGGTTTAGAGCGTCTGTCGCCACTCTGCGCAGTGGGTTTAGAGCGTCTGTCACAACTCTGCCC